>CAKAKR010054841.1:0-10188 GCA_916700685.1 Adelosebastes latens
TAGATTCTAACTTACTGATATTTCAGAGCCGTGGTCGGGGCTATAGATTCTAACTTACTGATATTTCAGAGCCATGGTCGGGGCCATAGATTCTAACTTACTGATATTTCAGAGCCATGGTCGGGGCCATAGATTCTAATTTACTGATATTTCAGAGCCGTGGTCGGGGCCATAGATTCAGAGCCATCGTCGGGGCCATAGATTCTAATTTACTGATATTTCAGAGCCATGGTCGGGACCATAGATTCTAATTTACTGATATTTCAGAGCCATGGTCGGGACCATAGATTCTAATTTACTGATATTTCAGAGCCATGGTCGGGGCCATAGATTCTAATTTACTGATATTTCAGAGCCATGGTCGGGAACATAGATTCTAACTCACTGATATTTCAGAGCCATGGTCGGGGCCATAGATTCTAATTTACTGATATTTCAGAGCCATGGTCGGGACCATAGATTCTAATTTACTGATATTTCAGAGCCATGGTCGGGGCCATAGATTCTAATTTACTGATATTTCAGAACCATGGTCGGGAACATAGATTCTAACTCACTGATATTTCAGAGCCATGGTCGGGGCCATAGATTCTAACTTACTGATATTTCAGAGCCATGGTCGGGGCCATAGATTCTAACTTACTGATAATTCAGAGCCATGGTCGGGGCCATAAATTCTAATTTGCACAACTTAAAAGGTGATGGTATGTCAGTTGTTGTATTCACAGCTTGTTTCCACTGCCCCCAAGTGGCCAAAAAAAACAGTTATTGCAGGTTTAAATGACCAAGTTGTATCATGTCTGTGTCTAGTAGTTGTATTGTTTCAGGCATTTAGCTTAACTTAGTTTCATAAAGGAAGTAGAGGTCAGAGAGAGATTCATACGCCCCTGTGTGGACATCACAGTTACACATGTACTTTGGACCTCTGAACCACAAAGACGCCTCAGTTTTTTTCTTTTTTCTTATCAATGGATGACACTGTGCTGTTGTGAAATCTCAACACTTCAGAAATTGTTTTATAAAGCCGGACCAGTATCAGACAGCTGACAGTTTTGTGGGTTATTGGCTCATCACAGATGCGGTTTACTGGTTTTTACATCGTTTTTCAAAAGAAGAAATGAGTCTGATGTAATGTGAAAACCATGCCGTCATCATGAGTCTGTTATTTACAATGCTTTTACAGTCTGTTAAAGAATAATACTTTTATTGTTCAACACTGTAACATTTGTTGCCTCGGGCGTATGTCTTTGAACCGACTCTTTCAGGGTTTCCCACAGTGAATTTAAGCGGAGGCGGCCCGCCTAGTCTCAAATACAGACCACCTCTGCCAGCGTCAGCAGAAATTATTACACTTTTATGAACCCTCAGAGCAAAACAGTTAAATATTGAATGAATATTGCAGTTGTTTAGGCTGTCTTATAGTAACGACATTGATCACAAGACGAGATTCCTTAGAGTCTGGCTGTTTGTGTCGCAATGTTGGGATGTAAAGAAAGCCCTCTGTTAAGTTGTGGACCTCTGTAAAACCATTTTCCCAGGAGAAACTCTGTGTTTGATAACCAAATCTGAGAGATTCTTGCTTCAAAGAGTGTGCAGAACTCAAATACCAAGTACTTGTCGTCAGGTTCTACTGTTTTTTTTTTACTGTTTCACATTTTCAAGCTTCTCAAATATGAGGATTTGATGGTTTTCTCTGTTATGTCATCATAAAATCAATATCTTTTGGTTTAAGACTGTTTCTCAACAACTGTTAAATGGATTGCTATGAAATTTGGTAGAAATGTTGGTGAGCCCCTGACCTTCAGGTTGACATTTGTGGTTTTGAGTGAAATGTCTTGACAACGATTGGATGGATTGTCAGACATTCATGTTCCTTTCAAGACGAATTGTAATAACTTTTGTGATCTTCTTCATTTTGCTTCACCTGCTAAACTTTGGCATGCTAGCATTGCCATTGTAAGCATGTTAGCATGCTGACGTTAGTAGGGATGTCACGATACCAGAAATTTAGTAGTCGATACCAATGCTAGTGAAATTCCACAATTCTTGAAACCCATTTTGACCATGATAAAAAACAAAAACAAAACAATAAATCCCATGTACTTCAACATACACTCCTTTATTATCATTTGCATACTGTTTTTTTTGTGAATTTATCATTTATCCCTGATTATCCGCCTCAAGTTTTTCACCAAAAACTACATTTTACAAGACTACATTTAAACACATCATGATAACGTTATAATTTACCTTCGCCCAATACTCGTTTTTACTGAATAGAGCTTGAATGCATCATAAAGTAACCTGTGACAATGTAATGGAACCGCCGTATGTTAACTGTTAGCTCCGTTATTTAGCCAAGCAGGACTGTGCTGCCCACCGGCTGCTAACCGCTAACGTTAACTAGCTCTCCTCCTGTCGATTTCAACACAGATTTGTTGTTCACAATGTTGCATTATAAGGGAAATGTTCTATCGTCCCCAGGACGGTCGGGACGCCGTTAGTCTCGAGCCCTGATACCTGGTACCTACGGAACTTGCAGAACTGCAGAAAAACAAGCCGTCATGTTTTTCAGAATTTTGGCATCGACTTGGTACTGAGAGTCGACGAATTCTCGTGACATCCCGAGACGTTAGCATTTAATTCAAAGCCCCACTGTGTCAGTTCAGCGTCACGTGGCTGCAGGCTATTTTCTAGACAATACGACAGATGAATCAACCTTGAAAATAACTTTTACTTGCAGCTGTAGTCATCTGTGTCATTTTATGTAGTCTGTTTCTCTCTCTGAATTCTGTCCAGTCAAACCCTCAACTTCATATAAAGAGTCACTGCAGACTAGACACACTTTTTTTTTTATTTTTTACGATTTTATGCCTCTCCATTTTATGACAACACCACAAAATGCAAAAAAAGGTTGCTCTGTTGTTCCTTCAAAGCAAATAAATATAAACCATTATATCTTCATAATGTGACTGAGCTTTGCTGATGGATGTTGCGACACTAAGAAATTGTTCAATGAGTCTGTGTCGTCTACAGCTGATCTGACGTCGTTTTAATTAGACATTTATGGCTTAATTGTTTGACGATGTCCTGGTCATTATGGGAAACCCTTAGAATGACTTACTCCACGAGGTCAGGCACACGGAATTACGGGAAGTTTTTATTGATGCTTATCATCTAATTGTTAGTTTTATGTTCAGTATTGGGTGTCAGTGGAGAGTTTTAGTGTCCTGTGATGGTATGAATGCTATTTCAGGTTTGCTATTTCCTCTCTGACGGGAAAAAAAAAGATACCAAAGATCTTTGAAGTCATATTTGTTTTTTTGATGGCTCCACCTAAAACTATTAAGATGATAAGTTTAGAGAAGACGTCTCACTCTGTTGGAGATGTGGGAACTACAGAAACTTGTGGTTGTGCAGCAATGTTACAGAGTGATGCCTCTTCCTCACAAACAATCTTTAGTCTGAGTACAGATAGTTTCGTAGAGAGCAGACCGGTTTAATTTTGGCCCGTCATTAATGTTACTCACGGGAGTAACGTTAATTAGCGACAGCTGATCTGATCTGCTGCCAACAACGTTTGTCATTTTAACCGACGGAGAATGAGAAGCTGCTACCTGAATGTTTTCTACACTGCTCTTTGCAAAGAAAGAGAAGAGATAACCGATGATTTTTTCAGTGTTGGAACAAATCTGTGTATTTTATTTATTTTATACAAAACACAGTAGAGGAATCCGTTGGTACCAACCATGTCATACTAGCTTGTAAGGAAGGAGGTTAAATAACGCTCCAAACTTATGCTAATATATTGTCATTTTGAACCTGACCTCCAGATATGTGAATGTAAATGGGTTCTATGGGTACCCACGAGTCTCCCCTTTACAGACATGCCGACTTTATGATAATCACATGCAGTTTGGGGGCAAGTCATAGTCAAGTCAACACACTGACACACTGACAGCTGCAGTTTGCCATGTTATGATTTGAGCATATTGTCTTATGCTAAATGCAGTACCTGTGAGGGTTTCTGGACAATATCTGTCATTGTTTTGTGTTGTTAATTGATTTCCAATAATAAATATATACATATATTTACATAAAGAAAGCATATTTGTCCACTCCCATGTTGATAAGAGTTTTAAATACTTGATAAATCTCCCTTTAAGATATGAAAAAATAAAAAATGTGAGATTAATCATGATTAAATATTTTTAGCCCTAGTTGTGACTTATAAGACCCAATCAGGAAGCGAACGTGGGTGTCTGCATCAACATTTTTTCAAGGTCTCCGTTTCTGCCCGTCCAGACTAAAAGGCAACCCTTGAGTTTTAAAACTAAAACGGGGGTCAGCAGCGCTTTCAAACATCTTCATTTCAGGGGCATGAAAACACCGGATTAGTTTGGACGCTAGGCATAAACTTAAAGTTCATAACGTATTAGTTTGGCTGCAGCCTCAGTGTTGGCCTAAAAAGAGATCTTCTTAATGAAGAAAAACAGAACTTCCTGTTTCCCTGCAAAACTGTAACTCCTGCAGAGGATTAATTCTTTCGTTTCGGGCGTTGGAGACTTCCTGTTGTAAATCAGCCTGCAGGTAAAGTGCGAGCGGGTTGTTTCCAGACATTGCGGGGAAGCCATCTGCAGGTGTGTCTGTCGACGGAGATGGCCCTGATCAAACACCAGGGAGTGTCTTCTTCTTCTTCTGCTCTTTGTAATGTTTTTTTTTTTTTTTTTACGGCTGCACCTTTTTGCGAACTGGAGCGTCCCGTCATGACATAATCACAGGCTCCACCGCCTCGACTGAAACCTGAAAGACGCTTGTGTTGTGTGTGTTTCTGGGGTGAGAAATAATCAGCAGCCAGCTGCTTGTAAGTTTTGGCTTTTAGTTGGTGAGTCAGTTTTCCTGTGGTCTGAACGTTTTTACTCTCCTCCTGTGATCTTATATTTGTTTACATTCACATTTTCCTCCACCAGAGCTGTTAAACAGAAGTCACCTGACCTCACAAACAGGCTCCTGTATTGGACAGAGGTTTATTAACACGTCACGTTATTACACATCTGTGGAGTCAGATTGGGCAACAGATTGAGTCATTTAAGTTTCACTTCATCGTCAACATGTTTGATTTCAGAGGAATTTCCAAATAACCAAAGAAAATTGTCAGTTAAATGATTTAAGACACTGATAAAGTATTAATTTAGTTTTGGTTAAAGTTGCATCTGAGACAATTAGTTGATTAATTGTGACAAGAATGTAATCCGTAACCATTTTGATAATTAATTGTTAATATTTCAAGCAAAACTACCAAACATGTCCTAGTTTCAGGTTCTTAATTGTGATCATTTGCTGATAAAATTAATAATTTGACTAGCTTTAGGAAATTGTAATGGCCATTGTTTACTTATTATAAATAACAAAATAGTTGTCGGATTAATTGATGAAAAGAATCGGTAGTTGCACCCCGACCTCCAAATTTATTTACCAGAAAGCTCATTTGTTTTGGGGTTACAGAGTTACGTATAAAGCGGCATTTTTTTTCGTGTGATTAATGCGAACGTCAATATATTTTTATCAAGACAGTTTTTAATTTAAATTCTAATCATGACAATTTTAGACTAAGTTTGCTAAGTTCTTGTATGGCTGCTTGTGATTAGACAACTTTTAAATCATTTCATCTGTACAAAAACTAGGGATGCACCGATACCACTTTTTTCAGACCGAGTACAAGTACTTACATTTGGGTACCGATACGAGTACTTCTCTGTGCCAAAAGACCCTCGTTAACAGCCAGCTGGAGGGTGTGAGCGACACACGGCAGGCTGGGGAGTCCCGCATACGAAGCGGTGTGCCGTGACCGGCTCTAAGTCGGCTTGGAAAGTCTCGGGGCGAAGGTGGATCGCGGCCGCAGCTTTACAGCATTCCCCGCCCAGACCTCGCCGCACCGTGACGGGGCTCCCTGCTCCCGGTACGACTGTCGACCGGGGCGGTCTGTCCTCAGTGCGCCCCAACCGCGTCGTGCCGCGGCCCACGTAAAAGGCGCCAGAGGTCTGTGGCGATGTCGGCAACCCACCCGAACCGTCTTGAAACACAGAACAAGGAGTCTAGCGCACGCGCGAGTCAGAGGGTGCAAGCAAAACCCAGGTCATGCGCCGGCTGATGTGGGATCCCGGCCCAGCGGGGTCTGGCGCACCACCGGCCCATCCCGCCCGCACCGTCGTGGAGGTGGAGCGTGAGGACCTGAAAGATGGTGGCGCCGCTGTAAAGTGGTATCGGAGCCGTTTTGCGAGTACGTGTACATGAGCACAGTATCAGACCCGAGTGGTATCGGTATATCAGACCCGAGTTGTATCGGTATCGGTGCATCCCTAACAAAAAACAAAGTGCAAGCACGTCAAGTTGTCCGGCACATAACCCCCTAGTAAAACAAACAACATACAGCGTGTTTATTGGTGAGCTTTAGAGATGCAGGAACACAGATTTTGCTACCTTTAGACAGAGCCAGGCTAGCTGTTTCCCTCTGTTTCCAGTCATTATGCTAAGCTAAGCTAACAGGCTGCTGGCTGTAGCTTCATATTTGTGCCTACAGACATGAGAGTGATATCATCTAACTCTCAGAAAGGAAGCAAATGAGCAAATTATTCCTGTAACATTTGAGAACTTTGGCTTCTTTTGTTACAATAAACAGAACAAATGGTTTTGACGTTTTAACCTGTAATCTGAAAGCGGGTAACAAACATCCACCAGACTTGTTGTACATCACGTTTTTAAAAAAAAAAAAGCATTAGTGTGTTTTGGAAAATGTGGAATGACTCAACAGATCATGTCATGTTTTTTTCGAGGTTGACTTGAAACAGGAAATGTTAAAGAGTGGCGAGATTTTCACATGATGCGGCTCCGCAAAGGTCATTTTTGAGAATGCTGTGTTTGTACTTCCTCCTCCAGCAGCTGTGACCTTTAACCTTCTAATACACACACACTGAGCTTTTTCTGTTTGGATATTTGGACACCACTTGTTAGTAAAAACATGTATATCTCTCTCTCTCTCTCTCTCACTTAACTTACTCGCACACACACAGTTTCCACAGCCGTGTCCAAGTTTTTCCTGAATGCAGCTGAATGTTTGCATGTTCACTTCAGTGACCTCTAAAACTCAACGCTGCCTCTCTCTTTCTATCTTTGTAGCTTTAACCTGAAGCTGCCTCTTATCGCAAGTTAACCTTGTACACCTTGTCCCACTGCTCCTCTGTTGTTTAAATCTCCAAATGAAATCCAGAGCATTAATATAGCAGCAAACAACTATTGTCTATGTAAAGATATAGAGGAGTAATGTCTACCAGAGCAGAGAATGAAGTCTCTCTCCCTCTGTGTGTGCTCTAATCAGAGCTTCTCTGTGCTTTGTTGACATTGCCGGGCCGGCGACAGCTAGCAAGGCCTACTGGCTAGCTCTCGGCCGCCGCTCTGCGCTGTTCTCATACGGCGGTTACAGCTGATAACGCCGTACCGACTGACAGTGCGAAAGCGTAGCACCCACCCTCCGGTTCCCCCCTCAGGTTAACACTGTTAGCTCTGTCAGCAGTGTTGCCGTTGTTTTCACTGTTAGAAGGTAACCCCCAAGGTGCAAAAACGCTTGCGATACTCGCTGCCCGACGACCTTTCCTAACCTTAACCTTCTCTCGAAAGTTTCGGAACTTGGGGGTTACCTTCTAGACACAACCTTGTAAGCCTCTGGCTCAGTCGTTGCCATGTGGAGGCAATAGAAATGCTCCCAATCTCGCATTTAGCACCTTTAAATTCAGCCTAATTGGATATGAAATGTGCTGTAATGCAGTGGTTCCCAACCTATTTTCCTTGAGCCCCCCTCAACGTCGTCACCCTATAAAAGAATTTAAAATCCTCAAACAAAATCCTTAATTTGAATAAAGTGATTCAGAGTTTCAGTCAGTTTTGTCAAAATAATTAAAGTGATGAAGTCTTGACGGATTCACCAAGTGAATGCAGATGCATAATATGATTTCTTTTTTTTTTGTAATGACTTGTTTTTGAAAGGCTAAACGGCAACAAATATGGATTGAAGCAGAATATTTTAAGTGTAATGGCTTGAACTTATTTTCGAAAAATAACTGAATAGAAAATCTGACCTTTTTTTTTTTTTTTTGACAGAAATCAGAAAAATTGGACCATTTACATGAATTGAGATGCTGAACACGTAACCTAAATGTTTATATGTGGAATAAATGAATGCTTGTTGCAGGTTTCAAATCTGAAAACTCTAAAAGTAAAAGTAGAAATAAGAGTTAACAGCCATGCTAGCAGCCCTGTCTCCTAAAAATTACATTCCGATACGGCAGTGAATTGCGTTCGGATTCTGTTTGTTTTTGACGTATCACAAATACGTTTCTAATAATAGTCCGTGGAAGTCCACATAGGGAGGAGGTCTGGGTGGTGAATGGGTCAAACAAACAGCAGACTTTCACCCAGGAGACAGCTGTTTGGGTCCCATTTGAAACCAAAAGTCAACGTTGACTTATTTTAATTTACGTCCGTAGCTTGATAACGTAACAAACGTAGTCATTTTAATCCAACCTATGATGTTTTTTAATAAATTTAACTGAGAAGTTTTGTTGCGTTTTTTGTTTTGTTTTGCTTCAATTTACAACCACGTGTTTAAAATAGTTTAAAACTGCGTAAATAACATAATTTAAAATGCAGTTTAGTTGCATGGGAATGTAAGTTTAGCTGCAGCGCTACTTTCATGAATATCATTTGAATGGTTCTGCAGTTGCTTGACAGCGTTGGAAGGAGAATCTACTTGTATGTTTAGCATTATTTGGATGTTTTCTTTGCTTGACAGAAAGGCGTTTGTTTGCTCTTGTAGCACGCTGACTGGTTAGTTATCTAACAGTTTGTTCAGGTTAACGGATGCACAGTGAAGACACAGCAGAACAACAAGCTCTCTCCTTCTCGTCGAATCATCGCTTGATATTTAATCATTTTCCGGGAGATTTACGGCTTAAGGATTAATCGGAATGAGCAACGCAATCTGAAAACACTCTCTTGACATTGTGGCTTTTAGGTTAAACATTAACATGAAACACCTTTTTAAAAATCTGGAAAGTAGGTTTGTTTGCTTTTTGTGTAATTCTCCTTGAATGCCCCGTCACTGATAAGCTCAAATTAAAATTCCCAGACTGCGTGTCTAACAGTCGTTTTACACATTATGTGACCTGCAATGAAACATTGACTGTGAAAGATGGTAGATTTTTTTACAGGTTTCTGCTCCTCAAGTGTAGAAATACAGGATTTATCTACAGTAACTAAGCTGGTGTGTAATGATTGAGCGAGCGTTGAATGTTTAACTTCCTTCTCTGTTGTTTTTTTCACCACGCTGAGACGGAAAAGGTCAAAGTGTAACCTCTCGGGTTTGTATAATCCCTCCCGCAAGTGCAAGCTGTTATTTCATGTTTGAGGCTTTGAGTATTTATACTCTAAACACTTTCACAAGTCAAATGTTTCTCTGCTGGAAGTAAAGTCAGGCTGGATACTGGAAGTGTTTTGCTTCAGAAAGTCCCCGTTTCATTTCGATTCTTGCAGGTTCAGGCACATCAAATAAATACCAATATTGCATAAATATAAAAGCACTTCTCAGAATGTAATCTGGGAATTTATGTTGGAAATATATCATGCAATCATTATATATATGCTTTTTTTTCATCAATGTCTTTTTTTTATTTTTCAAATATATCACAAAAGACTTGAACACAGTACAGTTAAGACAAGTTCCTGTCCTTCCTAGTACTGGACCATTAATACATTTGTGTACAGCCTGACATTCATGCATAAATACACCAACAGTTTATAATTTAGGGCTATCAAACGATTAACATAGTTAAACATGATTAATCACACATTTTTATCTGTTCAAAATGTACCTTAAAGGGAGATTTGTCAAGTATTTAATACTCTTATCAACATGGGAGTGGACAAATATGCTTTCTTTATGTAAATGTATGTTTATATTTATTATTGGAAATCAATTAACAACACAAAACAATGACAGATATTGTCCAGAAACCCTCACAGGTACTGCATTTAGCATAAAACAATATGCTCAAATCATAACATGGCAAACTGCAGCCCAACAGGCAACAACAGCTGTCAGTGTGTCAGTGTGCTGACTTGACTATGACTTGCCCC
>CAKAKR010054852.1:0-44059 GCA_916700685.1 Adelosebastes latens
TTTTGAAAACGAATCAGAAAAGTCAGAAAACTGTTTGAAAAAAAATCAGAAAATGTTTGAAATAAAATCAGAAAAATATTTGAAAAAAAATCAGAAATGTTTTTGAAAACGAATCAGAAAAATGTTTGAAAAAAATTTCAGAAAAATATTTGAAAAAAATCAGAGAAATATTTGAAAAAAAATCAGAAATGTTTTTGAAAACGAATCAGAAAAATGTTTGAAAAAATTTCAGAAAAATATTTGAAAAAAAATCAGAAAAATATTTGAAAAAAAATCAGAAAAATGTTTGAAAAAAAATCAGTAAAATGTTTGAAAAAAAGTCAGAAAAATATTTGAAAAAAAATCAGAAATGTTTTTGAAAACGAATCAGAAAAGTCAGAAAACTGTTTGAAAAAAAATCAGAAAATGTTTGAAATAAAATCAGAAAAATATTTGAAAAAAAATCAGAAATATATTTGAAAAACAATCAGAAAAATGTTTGAAAAGAAATCAGAAAAATATTTGAAAAAAAATCAGAAAAATGTTTGAAAAAAGTCAGAAAAATATTTGAAATAATTTCAGAAAAATGTTTGAAAAATGTTTAGAAATGTTTTAGAAAAAAAATCAGAAAAATGTTTGAAAAAAAGTCTGAAAAACGTTTGTAAAAATTTCAGAAAAACGTTTGAAAAAATTTCAGAAAAATGTTTGAAAAAAATCAGAAAAATGTTTGAAAAAAAATCAGAAAAATATTTGAAAAAAAGTCAGAAAAATATTTGAAAAAATTTCAGAAAAATGTTTGAAAAACAGGTCAGAAAGATATTTGAAAAAATTTCAGAAAATATTTGAAAAAAAGTCAGAAAAATGTTTGAAAAAAAGTCAGAAAAAAAAGTCAAGAAAATGTCCAAAAATGTTCATAAGAATTTCAACCAATGTCCGAAAAATGTCCGAAAACTGTCTGACAAACGTCTGAAAAAAGCCCAGAAACTGCAAAAAAATTTCAGAAAAACGTTTGAAAAGATTTCAGAAAAACGTTTGAAAAAATCAGAAAAAAGTTTGAAAAAATTTCAGAAAAATGTTTGAAAAACGTTTGGAAAAAAGTCTGAAAAAATTTCAGAAAAATGTTTGAAAAAATTTCAGAAAAATGTTTGGAAAAAAATCAGGAAAATGTTTGAGAAAAAGTCTGAAAAAAATGTAACTCTGGATTCGGTTATTAGTGTATTTTACAATTTTTAGGACCTAATGATTTAAATAATGGCTATTCAAGTGTTCATACTGGGAAGTTTATTTACTTAAAAAACAAAATAGTTGTAGTACCACCATTTGGCCACTATGAACCTGTCCTCACCGAGCAGCGCTCTTCTCTTCCGGGGGGTTTGGCTCCTGGTCGACGTAATGACGTCACTGATCACATGTTATCTACTACGATTCGCTGAAGTTGGAGAAAAAGTTTGACAAGCCTGAAGATCACCGAGAGAGAGAGAGAGAGAAAGAGAGAAAGAGAGAAAGAGAGCTGCTAAACATCCAGGAAAAGAGACACATCATCGATTAAACCAACAGTTCTTCATCTCTGATCACACGATGGAATCCGTCGCCCAGGTAACAGCTCTCAATCAACCGTTAAAACCGTTAATGGCGCATTCTGTTTTTTTTTTTTTTTTATGAATACCAAACACACCTTTCTGTCTTCAGCTGGGTAACATTGTGTGTTTATTTCTCTCCAGAAAGTTCTGACTTCTGGATTCAGCCTGGACTTCGGACCTCTGAAAGAACCTCTGGCCTTCATCCGTCTGCTGGAATGGGTTAGAAAGTTTAATCATCTTCTTCTTCGTCTTGTTACCATATGGCCCAATGGCCCAATGGCGGGAGTGTCTCACAGCCTGCAGCCTGATGAAGAGCTGTCCATCTCTGGTCGCACAAATAGCTGACAGAATTGATTATGCCGTGTTGTCTTGTGACCCAGAGCAGCCTGGAGGAGCTCTGACTCTCATCCTTTGAGCTGCAACACCGTTTCTAATCAGGCTGTCCAGCTATATCAGGATCTAGATCAGCTACATGTCTGTAAAACACAAGATATGTGGCACAAACTGACAGCTAATGTGTGTCTGCTCGTTCAATACAGCACTTTTATGCAACTTGTTATATAGAAAAATACTTTATTTGGTTAGTAGAAGCTATAAGGTTAACTACATTTGCAGCCATTAGCTATTACAAGCAGCATCCACTATCAGATAAAACATCTCAGTATATCTTTTTTTATTTTTTATTTTTATTTCAAAATGACAGTATACATAGTAACATTATTTACTACAACATTAACATTATTTAGAAAATAAAGAAAAAGACAAAGGCAGAAACCAGAGTAGTAGTATAAATAACAAATAATACCAAAAAAATAAACCATCCTTAAATAAGATAAGATCAGATATTCCTTTATTAGTCCCACGGTGGGGAAATTTGCAGTGTACAGCAGCAAAGGGGATAGTGCAAAAAACAAGATGCATCAGCTAACACAGTAAAAAAGAGCTAAACAAAGTGTAACAAAATATGAACCATTTAAATAGAAGGAGGTATAAAAAAAAAGGAGCAGTATATACAGTATTAACAATAAACAGAATATTAACAAAATTGCACAAGTGGAAAATGATATTGCACAGTATGAATTACACCTGAGTAGCACTGATAGACAGTTGGTGTACAGTAAAGTGCAGTTCTTGTCAGTTTTTTAATGTGGTCTACTGGGAGCAGTGCTGGTTGTGGAAATGGAAATAGTCCATTTTGTCATCATCCGAGCACCAAAACATTTCTGGATTTTGAACAGACATTTCATTTAAAATAGAAACTCATCATAGTTTGGACAATACAGAAGGAAATCTCCTAACTTTGCATAACCTGTTGTGTCCTCCTGGATGTTTTTAAATCTACCGACTTCAACGGCCAGAGGAAGGATTCCTTGTTCTTTTAAATTTAAGTGCTGTGCTGTGAACTGTGACCACCATTCACGCTGATGGCATCCGGTGATTAAGAGGACTTCCTGTCAAAAGCGTGTTGCATAATAATAAAGGGAAGTGTGTGTGTGACAGTTTGATCGGCACTAGCATGCTAATGTGTCTCCTCATATCTTGTGTCTGCGGCTGCAGGTGTTCTCCATATTTGCCTTCGCTACAACTGGAGGTTACAGCGGCACAACCAGCATCAACGTCGGGTGCCACGGGAGCGCCAGTCAGGAAATAAAGGCAGACTTTAGCTACCCGTTCAGGTGTTTTGCACAAACACACTCCTTCACAGTGAGGAACCAGCTTCCTGCAAAGTGTGTTTACTTTTAGGATTTGTCAGATTTAACAATACACACATATCTGTGTTTACACAGGTTGATGCAGAATCCTTATAATGTTCCTGACTGCAAAATCAACCAAACTGAAACCACCACGCCGTACTACCTGACTGGAGACCACGCATCCTCAGCGCAGTTTTACGTCTGCATCGGAGTGTTGGCCTTCCTCTACACCACTGCCACGCTAGTCCTCTACTTGGGCTACCAGAATTTCTACAGAGAATCTAACCGTGGCCCCACTCTGGTATGTTTGTCTGGATTCTCCATGTTTTGCAGTTGTTCTGGTGAATGCTTGTGCTCAGCCAGGTCCTCCTCTCCGTGTATAAATAGCATAGAAATGGACTGAGATGACACGGTGTGGACTTACAAGAGCTTGTGTTGCATGTGTTTACTTTGAGCAGTTTTATCGTGTAGTTTTATCTTTGCAGGCAGTATTTATATTGCTTTGTGTGTCAAATTTTTTTTGCATCTGACGTCAGCTGCTGGATTTCAATGAGTCCACTTCATCCTGGAATCCAACCGGAGGTCAGAGGAGTGCATTTAACAGAGTTGTGTAAATGAAACAGAGGGAAGGGTGTGGTTCCCAAGCTGCTAAGAAACATACTAGCCTCTGTGCAAGAAAGCTGCTTGAGTCGGTTTAAAGTCCCCCTCCAGTGTGTTTTGACATTTCTATGATATTTCATATTTATTTGTGTCATCTCCTGACTAAGTTTGCCAAAAAAAATTGACAAATAACTTAATTTTGTGCTCAAAGTAAAAAAAAAAAAAAAAGAAAGTTGTTGTTAAAATGTGAATATGACATCTGACTATAGTAGAAGCTGCAGGTCAAAGGTCATCCTCCAAGCTGCAGGAGCACTCATGCTCGTTTGCGTCTGAGCAGTCAGTTTGTCTTTCTAGTTAGTTGGCTAGTTAGGTGTAGTTAGCTAGCCCAACTTGTTGCATTAGCTAACTGAGGGTTTTCATTTTATTTTTATTTTCCTCCACTTTTGTTTAGTGTGTTTATTTTCACAATGGCTTTTGTGTGTGCAAAACTGGCAGAATGGACACAACACAGCGACTGTCTCTCTCACTTGCTCTCTTCTTTACCGTCTCCTCCTGCTGGAGATAAATTAACGGAAAGCAGCCGATACCGGAGGTTTGCAGGCCTCTAACAGGTCTTAACGACGGGAAGCGCAAAACTTTCAGCCCGAAAGAAAACAAGAGGAAAGTCCCGTTAGACCTCGGCAACATGTCTATCCGTCCTCCGGTGCGCTGTGGGCGGCGTGCGGCTCCTCGGTGCAGCAGCAGCCAGACGGCCGCCTCGCCAGGAGAAGACGGTGAAGAAGAGTGCGAGTGAGAGAGAGAGTCGGTGTGTTGAGATAATTCTTGTCTCATTTGTGGTCTGATAAACAGTAAATTCATCTGAGCTGATTTCATCTAAATTGGGTTGAAAAAACGATGCAACCTGGTTGCCATGGTGATGAATTACGTCTGACTATTAACCACACCCCCATTCTCTGTTTGAGAAAGAACGTTAACCAGAAAACAGGAAGTAAAACTGGCTGGGGGGGGGGGGCTTTAATGGTATTGAACTGATCATTTTTCTTCTCCAAGGACCTGTTGGTGACTGCGGCCTTGGCTTTCATGTGGTTGGCGTCGTCCTCTGCTTGGGCTAAAGGCTTGTCTGATGTGAAGTGGGCCACCAGTCCTGCAACCATTGTCACTGTTCTTGAGGTTTGCAAGGACGCCAAAAACACGTGCACTCCAGGTGCTATGCCTCACATGGGCCGACTAAACGCCTCTGTGGTGAGTTGTACGCAAATTAACCTTTTTCAGACTTGCTTAAAGGAACAGTGTGTAACATTTAGAGGTGATCTATTAGCAGAAAATACTGGTGAAAAACTGGTGATAAATGATGATTTAACCTGTTTGTGCGTCGGCTTTTTGGGCACTAGAACTAGCACCGCTGCATGCGACGCACTAATCTTGCCGGTTAACGGTTAATAAAACGCTAACGAGGGTCGGTTTTCGGTTAGAAAAAAATATCTAATTTAGCATCCCTAATAGTCAGTTGGATGCAATCTGCAACCACACCACGAGATGTCTCTAAATCCTACACACTGTACCTTTTAAACTTTAAACAGCCTGGGATATTTGACTTATGTGTCATTCTTTGGCAGATTTTTGGTTTTCTTAACCTCATCCTGTGGAGCGGCAACTGCTGGTTCATTTACAAGGAAACCCCTTTCCACAAATCAGCCAACCCGCCGCCTGCAGATGTGGAGGGGGGAGTCGGGCCATCGTAACTGCACAGCTTCCTCATTTCAAAACTGTCTAACATATAGTGTTATTGAATGAGTCATTGTGGTACTAATTGTTACGAAAAAATGCAGCAGATTCCAAAACTGACTGCTCCTTTTTTTTTTGCCAAGTATTCGTTTTTATATTTAGGATAGGAACTAAAAGTTGTTCACAGTCAAATCAATACAGGAAATTGCAGCAGTCAAAAATGTTGTTATCATAGGTGCTCAGTTTGCATGTTTTAACATATTCAAACCCAGGTATCCAAAACAAAGTGTCCCTTATCTCAAATGGTACTTCAGATGTGGACTGTGCAGCCTTGTTGGTGATAAATCAGAATGAAGCATCACTTTGTCAACTGTATTTCTGTACCAGAAATCATTTCTGCCATCAGCATTTTCTTAAAAAAACAACAACAAAACAAAAAAACTCAGGGCTGTTGAGTGTATGAAATACAAAATAGCTAATATTAAATACTTGAAATGCATTTATTATTAACATTTCAGTCTAATCCTAAAACATGCAATAGGCATAAAAATATGTAGTTACAACGAATTAATGTTGAATAGTAGTACATTGGAACATGAATCCAGTTGCCATTATGAGATTATTTGTAATGGATGAAAGCAATTTGATTGCATCTTTTTTTTTTGTGTTATGTTGCGCCTCATTTTCTCGCTATTGAAGGCTAAGTTCAGCTGAATATTATGTTGAATGTAGTGGATGTATCCATTTAGAGCATCTTTATGAATTTTACATGTGAAACTGTTACACTTATTACGCAGAATTTCCGATCTTTTCCCTGAATGTTTATAATGTTTAAATAATGAAAAACAAACCCCAGCAAAGTACTTTAAAGCTAATGATCTAAACATTTTATAACCTTAGCTAGTGGTTAGTAGCAACTGACTGATCTCTAACCTGTTACTAATTATTATTTTTCTTGCTTTTGCCTGGCTTCGACCTCCACCTTGTTATAAGACGAGCTCTTACTGCCATCATTATGATTTCCTACTTTGATATCGCCTTGCTTGATTCACAGTTTCTAGCTTGATCCACCACTGTTTTGATTAAAGTGTCACATAGATGAGACTGGAGTTCCTGTCACAGTCCAGGAAGATACTGCGTGGACATGAAACGCTGTGGCATCATTAAAAAGAAAGAACTGGACTTGTTACGTGTCTGATTTTACACCTGATTGTTTCATACTTTAATGTTTTTATCAGACAAGTGAATAAGATCGTACACCTCTCACACACTGAGCAGAAGTAGACGGTAATCAGTCATGCCCAATTCCTGTTTCTCAAGCGTTGAAGAGCTGAAACCTGAGTTTAATTAATTTGTGCTGATTCAGCAAAGAAGGTGGCATGCCGTACAGTTTGACACTCACTAGGTGGCAGACATGCTGCTTCTATCAGGCATCATGATCAGCTGACACACACACACACACAGGCCTTCAAATGAACCTCCTGACCCTTATCAGTCCAGTCAAGTGATCGGTCTGTCGGTGAGTCAGATGTGAAAGTATCAGGGCCTGATCCATGACTGATGATACTTCAGAGTTGGTCAGACAAAATAAGCAATTTGATAACATCACCTTGAGCTTCGTGAAATTGTGATGGGTATTTTTTTTTCACTGATCTTTACATTTAATAGACTAATCAATTAAAGCAGCAGTAGGCGAGATTGTAGCAAATATGATTACATACATCCACTGTTATTGATTTATTTATTTATTATTTTATTTCATATTTTATATTACGACTTTACTCTCGTAATATGACTTTATTCTCATAATATGACTTTATTCTCATAATATTATGACATTATTCTCGTAATATTATGTCCTTATTCTCATATTATGACTTTATTCTCATAATATTATTACATTATTCTCGTAATATTATGACTTTATTCTCGTAATATTATGACCTTATTCTCATATGACTTTATTCTCGTAATATTACATTATTCTCGTAATATCATGACTTTATTCTCGTAATATTATGACCTTATTCTCATAATATTATGACATTGTTCTCATAATATTGACTATTCTCATAATATTACGACTTTTTTCTCATATTATGACTTTATTCTCATAATATGACATTCTTGTAATATTATGACATTATTCTCATAATATTAAGACTTTTTTCTCATAATATTACGACTTTATTCTCATATTATGACATTATTCTCGTAAACTTATGTCTTTATTCTCGTAATATTTATGACTTTATTCTTGTAATATTATGACTTTATTCCAATATTAATACCTTTTTATCGTAAACCTGTGACTTTATTCTCATAAATTTATGATTTTATTCTCATAATATTATGACTTTATTCTCGAGATCTCAGATTTATTTTTTTCCTCATTATGGTCCTAATACTCGTGGTAATAAAGGATGACTTTAAGTCGTTATTATTATTATTGTTATATTTATTTACAGGACCACACTGTCGCGGCCGCGAGCTTTTAGTGACGCGGCCGCGGCTGCGCGTGAACTGACGGAATCAGCTCGTGAGCGCGCAGAGAGCAGCAATGGCCGCTCTGGATCGGCGGAATCTTAATCTCGACGATTTTGTGGGATTAAACTGGAGCAGCTGGGTCGACCGGCTGGATGTTGCTCCCTCTGACGGTGAGTCCTGCTCCCTAACCCCGGTACCGGGTCTCTCCTCCGGGTCCCGGTACCGGTTCCGGTTCTTTATTAGTTCTAACCGACACACAGAGACCCAGACAATAGACCCGCTGGGTCCTAGCGCAGAAGAGTTCACTAGGAGGGTTAACTGGAAACAAACATCAAAAACTCATTAAAATAATTGTTTATTAAGTGTTTTGTAATGTAGTGATGAAACAGCAGCTACATACAGAGAGAACTAGTTCACCTGTGGACAGGTAGATGCTCTGTTAGCCTGTTAGCCTCTCAGCTAATGTCTCTAAACAACAACAACATGAAGGAGGATCTGACCTGTTTACTAACAGCAACATTCACCAGACGACTGGGACACATAACAAAGGGAGTTATATTAAACAGTGGGGGTGTGATAAAGAGAGAGGTTTCAAGAGTTTTATGGGGATAACTTTTAGATTTGTGAGTAAAATCTGGTCAAACATCCTCAAAATCTGGAACAGCACGAGCTGATGTGAACGAGCTGTTCCGGTGTCACACTGAAATCTGACCGCAGAGAGACAGAAGATCACCTAACCTCAGACAATGTGACCTATCTTTTACTTTTCTTTTACAGTTTTGTGAATATATCTTTAAATCAAAAACATTAAAATACATTTATGTTTTTTTTAAACAATTAAAGGTCCCATATTGTGCTCATTTTCAGGTTCATTCTTGTATTTTGTGTTTCTACTAGAACATGTTAACATGCTGTAATGTTAAAAAAAAAAATTTATTTTCCTCATATTGTCTGTCTGAATATACCTGTATTTACCCTCCGTCTGAAACGCTCCGTTTTAGTGCATTTCAGTGGAATTGCAACGGAATTGCGTTGCTAGGCAACAGTTTGGGTCCATGTTTACTTCCTGTCAGCTGATGTCATTCACATACACTGCAACAGGAAAATAAACTGGGACACATTTAGAATGTTTACGTTTAAAACCGTGTAACGGTGTAAATATTGTATATTTGTGACATCACAAATGGACAGAAATCCTGACGGCTTGTTTCAAACGCGCAATTTCTGAATATGAGCTGTGTATATTTCTCCGTATATTGAGCGTTTTGATAGTTAAACAGTATTTATAAAGCACTTAAACCCCACTTTATAATATAAAAGACAAGAAAGCCTCACTTTTCACAATATGGGACCTTTAAGTAATATATATATATAACCTTTATTTAAATAGGAAGTCACATTGAGATTAAAACCTCTTTTACAAGTGAGACCTAGCTAAGACAGGGTCAAATAGCAGCATCCAACGCATAAAGACAACATTGAATCACGACAGCAACAATAGGTACGACAAAATACATCATACAGTGCATTAATAAGGCAGCATTTTGTGTGTTCAAGTGTTTGTTTTTTAATTGAACTGCAGCTAGCAGAAACCACTTACTTTATTATATGTTTAAATTCATTTAGGGTCTCAGGTTTAAACTTGGCCTGCGGATTGTTCCAGGACCAAGTTTTGTGTGTTTTCTGTCACATATTTGCCTCATTTATCCCATTTTCTGACGATAGTCATCAGAAATGGTGACCTCATGTGTTGCTGGCTCTCTGTGGTGACAGCTTTCAGTGTTTTGTTTTACTCGTTATTCGTAAACCTGTTTCTTGGAAGATGCTTCAGGAATATCCACTCCTAACATTTGATGCTGACTTTTTTTGCCTTCATGCAGCTAATGTTGAAGAGGGCAGCAAGAATGGGAGGAACTGCTCTGACACCATGACCCTCAGGAAAGAAGGTGACCCATGAAACTCAATCACTCTGAGAGTGCATTCAGCATCATCTCATGCACTTTTAACACTATTTTTGTACTCTTCCTCTACAGATATGCACACATTTGGCCACTGCCCATCACACGACGAGATCTACCTGGTGGTGTGCGGCCACTGTGGCCAGGTGGTGAAACCTCAAGCCTTTGAGAAGCACTGTGAGAGGCGGCACGGTCCTCTCACTAAGATATGTGGACAGTCTTCTACTTTGGCTCCACAGCAGCGACCTCGCCCTTCTCGCCACACTTCAAATCATTCCTCCTCTAGAGAGAGGCAGAAAAATGCCAGATGTCAGGAAGCCAGTGCCCCCTCCTCAGCATCACCGGTACACCAGCACAGGCCTAGCAAGGCCCAGAAGGAGGCAGTGAGGTATTGTTTAAGATTGTTTACTTAAGGAAAAGTGATGTTAATGATGAAAATATGATATGTAGTCCAGGACATCTCTGCAGCACCACAATATTTAGTTTAAAATAGTATTTTGACTCACTATTTGACTTTAACAAGTATTGCAATTTCCTCTTCATCCTGCAAAATTTCAGTAGGCCATATTGCGATTTCAATAACCTTTCGATTAATTGTGTAACCCTACTGACCCAGCTGGAAGAGCATCAAAGAAACCATGTACACAAAGAATTACTCCTAACATACAAAACGCTTTGCAATCTGATTCCAGTTAGAAACTGTCTTAGTTTGATATTATTTGGAACTTGCATAAACCTGAATTTGGTCACTTATTGTATCTAAATTTCAAGCCTGATTTGTATAAGTTATTTTTGACGTTTACTTCTCTAACTATCTCTGCAGTTTTCCTCCCGTGGAGAAGTTCCCTCAGGAGAACGCTCCCCTCCCACACCACTCCTCCTCCTCCTCGCCTCGCCCCAGGGTCCCTCCGTGGCACTCAGGACCGCTGCCCCCCGGCCACTCTTCCTCCTCCGCTTCTCCGTCAGAGAGACCCTCAGTGGAGAAGTCCACAGCTGGCCAGTCCAGTGAGTCTCACAGTCCTCTGCGAGGGACGAGAACCTACAGCCGGATTTACAAAAACATCAACAGTAAGTCGACTGTTAAATCCCATCCCAAAACTTAAAAATCCCATTACATATTGAATCGGCACCCAAGTATCGTGATAGTATTGAATCGGGAGATAGGTGTATCGTCCCAGCCCTAATGCATAATAGTTGCCTATTTTGTTTTTTGAAAAATGTCCATATGGTGGTCTGTGATCTCTCCACCAGCATGGATCATGTTGACTGTCTGTGTCCGGCTGTAGCTCACTGACTACTGTGTTTGCTTTCTTTCCCATAGAGAAAGAATGTGACCTGAACAAACAGTGCGTAGTTCTGGATCCAGAGAGGAAGAAGCTGTGCAGCCGGGAGCTTATATGCAATGTAAACTCTCAGTGCCTTTTGTCCAATATTGTTATTATTATAGATACCGGTATCTTTATTGTTGTTGAGTATTAACAGAGATAGGAGTCTTTTGTCGTAGAGGTTGTATTTGTTATTTGATACAGTAGATACGTAGAAGAGTATTTTATCTGATTATCGTTTGTTTGGGATGGGATGTAATGCCTCTTTTTTTCCTCCACACAGACTGATTCCATCCACCAGCAGCAGAAATCACTGGGAAGGACTAAGACCTTTGATCAGCTGGCAGAGGAGCAGAAAACAGCCTCCGCAGGTCGAGACACGGAGCAGCTTCTTGTCAAATCAAAAGACAATGAGCAACATCTGGAAGCTTTTGAAGAGGAAATAAAAACTCAGAGCAGTAAAACCTTCAACAGCTCCTGTAACATTCTCAGGTATGAAATGTGTTTTGTTTTTTTTGCACATTAAAAGTTAAGTTTATTAGATTCACCAAAATACCTCTTGAGTAAACATTACAAGTTGTTGCTTGAGGTGAAGTCCAGTTGTTTGAAGGAGATGTTTTCACAGCAATATAAAATCGATATTAGAGAGGGAATTATGACCTGTTTAACTTCCTAACACTAACACTAGCCCTAAGCAGCTTATAATACATAATTAAAACTACTAATGCAAAGATTTTTTAAATCAAAGCAAATATTTAAATAATCATAATCATTTGAATTGTGTGTTTTTATGCAAATAACCGCTATAGATGACAATAACAAAGTACAGTACAGTACAGTAATGTGTACAGTACCCTCCCACCCCTGAAAAATAGGGCTCCCCCAGAAGCTACGGTGTAATGCGAACACTGTAATTTACCATGCATATAATGTTTTTTGTGTAAAATATATCGAACATTGAATGACATCAGATCTAAAATGTTATTACAGATACAATTTCTGAGTGGCAGACAAAAAAAAATACTTGTCTGCCACAGTGGCAGGAAGTGAAAAAAGTTCATTTCAGACCCTGATTTCAACCAATCTCTACTTATACCTTTATTACAAAGTTTTTTATTTTGTTGACACACTACATAGTGAAAGTGGCAAACATAACAAGCATACAAAATAAACAATTTGGAAAATACTGCAATACTAATGTATCGCTCTCATTTTTTTATATTCTCTTGCCTTCACAGCAAGTCTGGGGAGCCATCAGAAAGCCTTCCAGAGGAGGAAGGCAGCAGCGCTGTGGAAGTGGAGGCAAATCCTCAACATCCCTTCAACCAGAGCCGGCTGTCAGGCGAGGAGAGTGAAGACGATGAGCAGGAGGAAGCCACAGACCTGCCCGCCACACCCTGGCACCCCAAACCTCTCGGGGTGAGTGCAGAAATTGTAGTACAGTGCAAAAGTAGTTTTGTATATAGAGGGAAAAAAAATATTTTAATCAGTTGTGATGTATGAATTTAGAGAGTGTAAAGCTAATTTAGTTTCCTTTTCTCAATTAAAAAAGGAAAGAGCGGGGCTCAGTGGATTTGACTATGAATTATTCTTATACTCACCATTTACACCTCTCAAAAGGATACGCGAGTGAGTCTGTATTTATAAAAGTGTTTCTGTTCTGCAGCTATGCACTTTTGGATGTCGCACGTTGGGCTGCAGCATCTTCACCTTCAACCGGCGTTTGCACCACCTGCGGTTTGCCCTCAGCGCCATGCTGGAGCGCCATGTCAGCACACACTTGTGGAAGTAAGTTTCACTACTCTACACTATAGAAATGTGCCCCTTTTTGAGCACGACGAGGTGAGGAAAAGAGTTGCTAAGTGGGTCGGCAGACACCCAGCCAGGATTCAGTGTAAACAAAGCATAGTGCATTGACAATTGGATGATTAGATTTGATGAGAAAAGGACAGATGTTGATCTGATGCTCTTATAAAAATGGTAAAAGTATCCCAGAAATAAAACATCTGAAGACGATGAAAATGATGGATTGCTTTGCCATTTTGCTTGGTTTTCACGATATCAAGAAAGAAGTAATACTCGAGAGTATTTGACTGCTTCGAGTGTATTAATGGAGTCAGATTTTGAGCAGGCTGTTGTGCAGACTCAGTCGCAGGGATGTTAGCTTACATTTAGGAAGATCAGCCGCTGGATAATTTGTCTCATAACGAAATGAGACTGCAGCTGATTCACCAGAACCACGTCAGGGTAAGTGAAAATATTTTGATTATTTTATTAGGATCTCTTTTAGCCCAACTGGGCTATTCCTCCAAGATCCTCAAACATAAAAAAAACTTCACTTTATAGATACAAACAGAAACAAATCAGATTTATACATGTAAAACACTTAAAACGCACAATTAGCCCCACACGTTGCACAGCACACAAACAACGTCTCGGGTTTGATTCCAGCGTTGGGACCTTTGTTGCATGTCATATATCTCTGTCTCTGTCTCTCTCTCTCTCTCTCTCTCTCTCTCTCTCTCTCTCTCATTTCTACATTTTTCTGTCAAATAAAGGTGAAAATGCAAAAAACAAATCTTTAAAAAAATAACAAAAAAACATAAAAAATTGATGCCCTGTATACACCAGCGAACCCACCTTAAATACAATGAACTATATCATCATTAAATACATATTTCTATTGTCTCACATACATTAACTTAAAGGGGACATATCATCACGCTCATTTCCAGGTTCGTACTTGTATTTTGGGTTTCTACTAGAACGTGTTTACATGCTTTAATGTTCAAAAAACACATTATTTTTCTCATACTGTGAAAAATATGGTGTAACTTTGCCTCGCATACTTTTTACTTTTTACTTTTAGTACGTACTGCAGCTGCCCTTACAAATACAATTACAATTGGGACATACTACTTCATCATAACATTGCATCTTGTACTTTGACCCTCCTTCTCATATATCCACTGAGCAGAGGATTGTGGGTCAGAATAGCCAGAACATCATGCTGTTTTGCATACTGCAAACTGCGACCAGATGTAGTAGGACATCCTGGTATTTTTGGCATACTGCATGTGACATACTATGTATTGGGACATACTTACTGTGCGTTCCAATACCCATACTACTATACTATTTAGTATGCCAGAAAAATATTTAGTAAGGTGCAATGCTATGATGAAGAAGTATGTCCCTATTGTATGCATACTGCATGCATCAGTGCGTACTTTGTAAGGGCAGCTGCAGTACGTACTAAAAGTAAAAAGAAAAAGTAGGTTTGGAACGTAGCCATGGTGCATTTTTGCAAATGTAGTTCTCAAGTTGTGGGCGATATATTCTAATGTGACATAGGAAGGGGAGCCAAATCTGAATGGCTTGTTGAATCACGTTTTCTGATCTCGGCAGCCCACAAAAAATTGACTGGGTCGTCTTATTTCACAGTTTGTGGGTTGGTAGGTACTCCAGATACAAAAATATATGAGAACAAGCACTGAAAAAGTGAGTGTTACATGATATGTCCCCTTCAAGATATTTTAAAAAACTATTCCCGGTGGTTTCAGTGAGGTTATTCCACCTTTAACAAGCCCAATAAGTGAATGCTTTTTTACTGAGTTCCAATTTTGGCTTTAGCGAGACATAATTTGTGCCTGTGGTTGTTGGATTGACAGATTTTATTGTCCCTGAGGGGAAATTTGTCTTGTGCACAGGTCTACTTTAAATCACAAAGACAACATGAAACCTTGTTCTCGTATTGACAGAATGTCTCTCACCAAATGGAGTCGCTCCTAAATAGCTCTTGGTTTCGTCGTTTGATGTACGTTATAACATAAACTTAAGAGGCTTATGTCAATGGTGTCATTCACAGTCAACTGCCCTGGAGTACTATGTAATTCAGTCACTGGGGTGTCATATGCGCACCACAAGACCATTCTAGCTGCCTTATTCTGGGCTGCGTTGCCCCAAAGCGCTGAGCTATAGCTGACTTTATCTGACTTGGATCTTGTGCTCGGATGTTTTGCTTTTTTTTTTTTTACATTGATCTTAATAAGCTTCATGTTTTTGCTTTTAACTTACAGGAAAATGCCTCAAGTATCATCAGGTCTCAGGTCATGTCATGTCACACCTCCAACTGTAGGATCACCTGTCAGGACCGGGGCCAGACCCCCCAAATCCACTGTCTCCCTCAGCCTAGAGTCTACCTCGCTGGGACAACTGGAAACCAAAACCAGTCAGCTCAACTCTCACGGTATCAAACCGCCTTCTTCCGCTCCGTCTGCGAGACTCGGGCTCGGCCGACGGCGCAACCCCGCTCGGCTGAGCGAGGACAAGCTTATGCAAGATGCAGGCGCAGTGCAGAAAGCTGCCAAGGTGTCGCACAGCGGTGAGGACAAATCCTCCAAATACATCAGGGACCCCCCCCTCAATGAGAAGGGACAGCCACACGTCCCCTCCTCTCAAGGACCAGTAAATGGTTCCTTCTCACACGGAAAGAAGCCATGCCCTCCTCCCCACTGCTCCCCCCGCAGCAGCAGCAGAAGGAGGAGGCCGCCAGGGATTCAGCAGAAGGTGGTGGGCTACGACCACAGGGGTCTCGACCAAAAGCGCAAAGGCAGCAATGAGTCACCGCCCCTTAGCACCGCGCTAGCAAAGTGTCAACGCTTGTCATCCCCTTCCCGGAGAGGAGAGAGAATATCGGGCATGCTTTGGGCCTGGAGAAAAGATCCGACTCCTAAAGAGTGAGTAGACATACGGCGAGCCGTTTTAACATTTAATAGATGAGCTTGATTATCCGGAATTAACATTAGAGATCTCCACAATTAAATTTAGACTAGTCAGAATTCATATTCCAGATATTTATAACGTCGTTCTGACTAGTCAAAACGACAGCTAGAGATGTCTGTGATTCAGTTCTGACTATCCTAAATAACAGTTACAGATATCTCAAATGTCATTATGACTAGTCAGAATTGTTGTCATGACGTTGCTCATCAAGGCTTCTCATTGGATATCGGCCCAACGAAGCATCTGAACAGTATCAGCAGAAGCTTTTGCTAACTCGGATAGTTCGGTAAAGTTGGAAAGATATTCACAGATTTAAACTTCCCAGATCAATAACTCATAAGTTGTTAAAACACAAACGACGACTTTTTCTAACCGTAGTGAGGTAGACAACGAGCTACGACCTAATTTTAATCAGCCGTCCTCTGAGCTGGACGCATAACATCGGTTTCTGTGTGCAGCCGGGTGTGAGACGAGTGGTTCAGGGACCGCTGTGGATCAGATAGTTAGAAAACGACATGAAATAGAAAAAGAGCTCATCATCGAGGAATCTGTGGCCAACGAGAGCTTTGTTTGCTAGAGAGTTGTGGTAGAAATTTACAGTGTATTGTAGATTCATTGTCTCCAGACACACTTTATGAACCCATACAGCTGCAGAGTAGCGCCATAGTATGTTTGAATAGCTTCCGCCTCCCGTCCCATCCTGCCCCCTTCTGACGTAATTACAGATATCTGCAACGTCATTTCACCTAAACTCTAATTCTAGATATCTAAACCTTTAAGCCTAAATTGACAACAATGAATGCATTTTTAGGTGACAGTTGTTGTTTACGTCTTATCTTCACAGCCAATAAGGAGGCCAGCCTTAAAAAGGAGAAGAGGCCTGCAGCTGCTGCCTGCATAGTATGAGTGTGTGAATGTATGTGATGTGTATGTCTGTATGTTTGTGTCTGTCTTCACATTTTTATGCACAGACATCAGGAATAAATATCTGTCTGCATGTTACCGTACGTGTGTATTTTTGAAAAACTGTCTATTTTTCTACGTGTCTAAATGTCTCAGTTTGTTACCTGTTGTTGTAAGAACGTAAAAAATACCTCAATCTACTCATCATGCTGCTAAAGTGAAACGTCATTTCATGGCAAAACAATAAAAACATTCTTGAATCTGTATAGTACCTTGTCCTCTGTTATTTTACTGTGGTTCTGTACTAATGGAGCATTAAATCAATCAATCAATCAATCAATCAAATTTGTTACTACAGTGCCTGACTTCCGCTTCTGCTCCTGTCATAATTACTACTAGAGGTTGCTGTCGTGTTCTTTTAGACCTTCTTTCGGTGATCTACCATACGAATAGATGATAAAACCTACTAGTGGGTGTAGTAGGCCCCTATTGGCCCACATCTATGGGAATTATAGCCTGACAACAGTCTAATCAGCACGGTGAAGCCATAAGGGCGATAACGGTGAAGACTTGAACACAAGTTATATTCCAAGAGCCTTCCCTCTCTGCTAAACAGCCTCGTCCTGCATTAGAAAAGCACACAGTTAAAACAACCAAAGAGCTGATAGAACAATGGACAAGTGTCAGGGAGAAAAGAACACTGAATCTGTCAAAAAAGAAGTCTTTTAAATATGTATGATTGTTAAAAATACAGAAAAAATACATAATACAGACAGAGAATTGTATTAAAAGTTCCCAAAAATAACAGGAAAACTCATCTCTGATGAAATATTCACAGGAAATCTGTTCAAAATTCATCCAAATCGCACAAACTTCCTGCAGTTATTGCATTCTCTATTTGGGATAATTGTACAGTTTATAAGTTGTTCTGTACTGTTATTGTTATGCATTGAATATAATATGAAATTAACTTAGTTTACTCAATGATAGAAAAGGGGTCCCTTCAGGGAAAAAGGTTGGGAACCAGTAATATTATGCTTCTGTTTCTAGTTTAGATTCTTACATCAACAGTAGTTTCATGGACATTTTGAAAAAACCTGACCCTAATTTTTAATTGTCTACTATTCGTACAGATATATAAAACAGGGAAAATAATTTGTTTAAATTTGTCAACTCCTCTTTTGATTATTGATGGTTTCGATTTGGCCAGTAAATGTCATGTTTACATACAGTAGTGCACCACAGAGTTTCACCACTAGATGGTGTCCAGACATCAGTGTTGCCCCCCAGAAAAAGCAGCATGATGAACCTTGAGCCATTTCCACCAAGTTATATAAGCACTCACTGTATATATTGGAAATCTACTTAGCCTCTCAAGCCCTAGGGTGCTGGAAGGTGTGGTTCGCCTAGACAGACATAATAAATCAAGAATAGCTCTACAACTACCAGGTCTATATGCATGATCTTGGTCTCTATGGATAGGTAAGACCTCAGAGAATTCACCCCCAGTGTCAGTAACATTGTGACTGATACTATGCCTGAGTAAATTGTGATTAACCAAAGGAAGAATTAACATTTTTATCCTCGCCTAAAATGTTTTCTAGATTAGACAGTGGATAACACCATTATAGCAATGATGCCATGCACAGAGATGCCACTGAATTCATTCAGCAACTCCTTCACTACAACTGTGCCAAAGCAGATATAAATAACACGAAGCACATAGATTCTACAAAGGTTTTAGTGAGGATAGGACCAGGCGGACTCTCCATTTGGCACAGTTGGATACCCAAAGTGTGCCAAATGGGTTTTCTACCTCTTGAAAGGGAATCTGGCTCTAAAATACTACCGATATCCACTACAGGAGGCTATGTGCACACAATGGAGCCTTTGGCCATGACATTTACCCTGTGCATCATCACATTCTACCATTGTGCACAGTATAAAATCAATAAAAAACAACTAAATTGTATAATTTTGACTCCAAATGGAGTCGTTTTGTTAAAATAATGAAATATGATCAAGTAAAACTTAGATAATAATAAATAAAATCAACAACAATGTAAATAAGATAAAAAAGAATCCAAAGTCAAGTATTTACATTTAATATAAAAAAAACAAAATATTATAAAGTAAAAATACAATTTCTTGTGCGTTGATTTTGTAACTAAAATATTGAAATCATTGCCAAACTAACATTGTTTGGACAAAATACCCTTGGAGTGTTGTTTTAGTAGCGTTAAAGCCTCGTCTTTTAGAAACTATTCAGAAAAAAAGACCACCAAGGCATTTTATGACGTTTTTAAAGGCAGTGATTTAACAGTCAGCTCAGCCGAACCTGGCACCGGGTCCATCGGGTAAAAGTGGTTAGTCTGTTTAATTGTGGTTATGTGACAGCTAATAAAAACTCTTGCCATACAGCTCTTTGATGAAGTGAAGCTTAAATTCAGTCAGTTACTAATCAAGGAAATACATGGTGTTGTGTCGAAAGTATTCCTAAAGTGGCTTCTCTATATTTACTTTGTTAGCAACTCCACATTAGTCATAGTAAGTTTGGCAAAATGTCACAGCTCCGTCCTTAAAATACTCCACGAGATATCAGCCACAGACATTTAGAAGCAAATGAATACAGGAACAGGTGATTTCTGGAAATAGCAAGAGACAACGGTAAAAACTGAGTCAGCAAAAAGTGTAAATCTTGATCTTTTTATTGAGTCAAATGATCAGTATTCTTTATCTTTAATGCCTACTAGGTTGCACCTATCCTGCAGTCAGAGAAGCTCTTAAGCGAACCATGCAAAGCCATTCCACTTTAGCTGCGAGACCTTTCAGATTTTATGGCAGTGACCAACCAGCTCATCTTTGAGGCAGGGGTCGATGAACTCGGTGCTTTTAATGCTGTTAAAAGCTCCATTCTTGTCTTGTGGACACTTGTAGTTGCACACTGTTAGAACAGAGAGCTTTTAGCCCCACCTCCTCAAGGATGTTTCCGTGATTACTACTACATAGTCGGATGAACGGAGATAGATGTGTGTCGGGCAGAGACCGCTCCCTGTAATCTGTGAGAGCTGACCAGTTAATGTACCATCACTGCAAATAGCAAAGGGCCTGTGAACTGCACAGATCTCGAACCAAAGATTTTTATTTCATCGATGCTGCAAATGTGAAAACATTCGTGCATCGAATTACAACTTAAAACTGACATAGTCCTGAGAATATTATTTACCATCTGTCTTCAAATCCATTCAAAACCCCGTTATGTTTCAGAATTCATTGGTGGAGAGATCTCTGGCTTCTTTTATAAAAAATATTCTTTGACTTTTCTTGTAGACAGAAAAGTTGTTGCCTTAATTTGTTGTAAAGACATAGAGGGGCGAAATCCCGCCCCTTCTGGTGGACCACCATGGGACCTTATTTTGGCAAAAATATGAGCGGTAGTCAACGGCGAGAGACAAATCATTTTTTGATCCCGTTTGAACTGCGCCATGAATCACACATCTGATGTTTGTCAATTTAAAACATAATTTTGCAAGTCAAGAAAGTCTCAGTTTGTTGTAAAACTGTTGAAGTATTAGACTGTGAAAATACGTAATTAGAAAGACGACACACCCAAAAATTGCGTAGTGACGTCTCTCTCTCTGAAGCTACGATGCCTGTGTGTTTCCTACTGGGATGAACTCACACGAGCTACGAGTTTTGCTCGTTCTTTCCCTTCCCGGCTGATAAAAAGACCAGGAGTCGCTGGATAAAACACATCAGGTCAAATAACGTTTCAGTTAAGGATGTTAGTAATTAAGCGTTTAACCCTTAACTGTCATTAAGAATTTTAACTGATTAACGCTATCGGTTGAACGGTTAAAAGAAATGTAAAAAAATAGCTAAAAAGCTGAGCAAAACTCAGAGGAGCGGCTTGTCACTTAAAGGAGAGTAGCTGGTCCACCTTAACAGCCCACCTTAAATGAGCCTGAGCTGGAGTTGTTGCTAACCGCCTTTACTTTAAATCAGCTGGTGGCTGGCAAGACACTGGAGCTTGGGTTGGGTCTTGAGGAGTTGTAGCATTTATTCACTGACAAATAAACTGTACACACACTGCGCTGCTACGTTCACAGCTATAACGCCACCGACAACCCCACACTCACCGCCGCCACACACACACACACACACGGTCTGTCGGACGAGAGATGTAGTTCACTGAGCGGTTTCACACAAAACTAAATGATACTACGACAAACTGAGACTTTCTGTACTTGAAAAATTATCTTTTAAATGTACAAACATCATATGTGTGATTCATGGCACAATTCAAACTCAAAATATTTATCTCTCGCCGTTGACTACTGTTCATATTTTTTCAAGAATAATGTCACATGGCGGTCCACCGGAAGGGGGCGGGACTTCACCTCTCTATAGTCACCAATCTGATAAAGCACTGTGCTTTCTCCTTGAACTCCTTATGGCTTTATGATACTGACTGAATATAACTGGCGGCTACATACTCACTGCCCATTAGGATCTATTTCAAAACTCCTTCTTTGCAGTTTTTCCACGATACATATTTTCTGTTTAACCATATTGTTCAGCGGTGTAAAATACGTCCCATGTCAATAAAAAACTAAACCCCAACCCCGCTTAAAAAATAAACATTTATGGTCAAGACTTGAATGTTGGAACGACTAACAGTAGCACGGCGGCAGACGAAATGATCAACAACATCAGATTATACGAGAATACAGTCAGTACACTGGTAGAACATAGCAGTACACAACTAATCAATACTGAACACAGAAAAGTGAGTCTTAATACATATATATATACTGTATATATAGATATATATATAGGAGGGCAGGTTTGCTTTGAAGCCACTCTTCTCGTCTTTGTTAGGACCTTCGCAATAGCACTTTTTCTCTGTACAGAACTGCAACAGGTATTTTGAGTGACAACCCAGAGAGAAGACCACCCATTATACGCGTCAGATTCAACTCAATTGACACTTGGTTCTGCGGGGCAAACACATGCTATTCCTTGATGGTCTGCCAGTTCAATGTGGGCTATTCAACATCCGTAATATCTGTGTATATGTTCTGAGACTGGCATTTAGTAGCTTCTCATGCAGGGCTTGAAATCCAAGAGGATTTTAGATCGATCCCATGATGAGAAAGCAGTGAACAGCACATATATTTAATTTCTATAGGTCAACACTTTGGGGCTGAATCCCTAAAAACGGGATAGATTCTTCGCTAATTGCAACCACTCAGCAGCAATGCTCAGCCGATTAGACTGTTGTCAGGCTATTAAATAGGTGTTATCAGTCGCTATAAGCCCCATAGATGTGGGCAAATAGGGGCTTACTACACCCATTAGTAGGTTTTATCATCTATTTACATGGTAGGTCACCGCAAGAAGGTATAAAAGAAGACGACAGTGACCTTTAGTGACCGTAGTAAACCTAAAGAAGTTATAGTTTTTTTTCCTAAACCTAAAGAAGTTGTAGTATTTTTTGCCTAAACCTAAAGAAGTTGTAGTTTTGTTGCCTAAACCTAAAGAAGTTGTAGTTTTATTGCGTAAACCTAAAAAGGTTGTAGTTTTATTGCGTAAACCTAAAGAAGTTGCAGTTTTATTGCGTAAACCTAACTTTTTCTTTTTTGCCTAAACCTAAAGAAGCTGTATTTTTGTTGCCTAAACCTAATTAAGTTGTAGTTTTGTTGCCTAAACCTAAAGAAGTTGTAGTTTTATTGCGTAAACCTAAAGAAGTTGTAGTTTTAGTGCATAAACCTAACTGGTTTTTTTGCCTAAACCTAAAGAAGTTGTAGTTTTATTGCGTAAACCTAAAGAAGTTGTAGTTTTAGTGCATAAACCTAACTGTTTTTTCTGCCTAAACCTAAAGAAGCTGTAGTTTTGTTGCATAAACCTAAAGTTGTATTTTTGTTGCCTAAACCTAAAGAAGTTGTATTTTTGTTGCCTAAACCTAAAGAAGCCTTTTTGTTTGTGTTCAAAATGTGACGTTTCATTCAGTTTTACAACATGAACGTGTTGCTTTTAAGTTTCACTTTCACTTTTACAACGTAGTAGGCCCCTAATGACCCACCTCTATGGTGCTTATAGCAACTGATAACGCCTATTTAATGGCCTGATCACAGTTGAATTGGGTGCTAAATATGGCTTTATTTTAATGCGTCTTGCGTCTTTTGCTATTTTTTCCACCTGGTGAATACCATGTGTGTGTGCGAGAGTGGAATGATTCACACACCACCTCTCTGATAAGTGTGACTTCCTTTTCTCACCCACTCACAGAAGACACTGCGTTGCACACTGCAACTGTGAATATAACATCAATTTTGCGTAAAAACCTATTGCACTCAGAAATGTTTAATTGCAAGACATACCTATCTGTTCCTACGTGTGCTGTGGCGCTGAAGTGGAAAACTAAAAAAGCATTGAGCAATAAATTCTAACATTATTCTTTCTTGTATTATACTTTCCGATCAGTGGGAGAGCAAATGTTCAATGAAAGCTCCGGGCGTTTCCCTCCTAGACAGATTAGAGACTACTTAAAGGCCATCACATTCATTGCCTGGTTGAATGATTGCTATTGAACTTAAGTGAGGGCGGCCTCGTAACGACAGAGGTACACAAACAAAGCAAACACATCTGGGCTGAATTGAGGCTGTCAGTGAGCGGGGAGCCAGAGAGAATGGCTTTGTGTTGCTGTGACTCGTGATAACACACCTATCCCCTCCCTTTCTGAGAGACAAAGACATGGAGATCAGTGGGAAGCTGCGTCCCCATCAAGGATCCTATTAGCATTTACGTCGGGCTAGCAAAACAACTTTCCAATCTGAGCAAAATGCAAGATCAAATACTAAAATCTACTACGTCATTTTTGACATATGAATGCACCAGGGTTTATGTTTCTTTTAGCAATGTACATCAAAATATTCTGGATTTTTTGCACATTTTACATACAGGAATTAAAATAACCTCAAGCTGGCAGCTTTTAACTTGGTAATTAACTTCCTGTTAATGTCACTGAGAGAAACAAAGGCTATAACTTGGCCAAGAGGAAGAGTGAAGCTCGTATTACTCCTTTTTAAGGACCATGGTCCTTGTCCATATACAGAATTGAGACACTATGTTGATAATCAGTCAAGACAAAATAATTCCCTGCATCTATTACGTGTATATCTGCTGGAGGCGTCCCATGTTTTTAATTGCGTAAGGCTTCTTTTGGGTTATACTGTAGATGTGCAATAACTAAGAGGCAACTAATTTGATATACAATTAATTCATAAGCAATAATCTTCCTCGAGTTGGTTAACTATTTTATACCATCTACTTAAATCGATCCCTTAACATAGCTTTCTCCTACATCGCTACACATATGACTATGAATATGAATAAAGATCAGTCTGATTATCTATATCTGAGCGCAACTAAGTATGAAGTAGGATGGAAATTACCTGCGATGGCCTCTTAATATAATATAATGTGCTACTGCTTTCTCAATATAAATGACTAAACGTCTGATGAATGCACATTTTCTCCTTCAGCCTCATATGATGTGGGTTTATGGCATGCTGTTTTCTCTATAGATGACTCAAGGTTAATGACAGATGTAATCATAGCCCGGTGACGGCGGCCTGTCTATCTAAGTCCCTGTGTTGATATAGGAGGGGTATCTAATGTTTAGGTTAGATGTAATCTATTCTAGTCCTTGTAATAAATATAATTATGAGCCAGCCATGGTTTCAATATATACTACGTTTTTTTCAAATCTAATTTAAACCTGTGTATTTCCCACGCTTAAGCATTGTAATGGATCACTTCCTGAGTGCTGATATCAACAATATATCATCTACGTTTTGCTCTCATAAGACTTCAGTAGTTTCCGCTGCCATTCCTTCACAGTATGAATATTAAGTGCTACAGATTAAAATGCTGGAAAAAGTCCTGCTTATTGTCCTTGTCGGCAACAAGACAGTTTTTTTACTCCCTTTGAGATCCTTATTTCCACCCGCCAGCAGCTACAGATGAACATCCTTCCTCCGTTTCCTCCCACAAAGTCACAGTTTAACTAAAACATGGCTCACGTTGTACCGCTTACATCCAGTCGCGTGGTCTTTGCCAGTCTCAGACCACCATGGGAGTGTCTGAGAAGACGGAGCTGATGGACTCTGCTACTGACTTCTTCCTCTTCCCCTTCAAGAGAGAGCCGGCCTCTGCGTCCAGATCGTCCTCGTCCCCGTTGGGGTTCAGCTTGCCGTTCTGGCCCTGCAAGTCCTTAGAGTCTATGAACGCCACGTGCCTGTTCAGCTCGGCCTTGAGCGCCGGGTCCTCGTGGGTCGGTGTCACGCTGAGCATGGACGAGTGGATGCTGTCCTCGCCCCGAGCCTTGCCTCTGGGGCAGCAGAAGCAGCGACACGGCGTCAAGTAAAGATACATGAGCACCAGCACCACGCTGGCCAGACAGCCCACCAAGGTGGTGTACGCTGTGTTCAGGCTGTCCCCCCCGCCGTTCATGGTGAAGTTGTGAACATTCAGCACCACGTAGATCGTCTCATTGAAGGCCTCGCTTGTCGCGAAGCAGGTGTAGGTCCCAGAGTCCTCAGTCCTCACCGGACTAATCTGCAGACTTCCATCTTGCAAGACTTTGGCGGTCTGGTTGCTTCCAGGCGTCACCGGCACGTTACCGGGCATCGTCCAGGTCTTTAACATGTTCCTGTGTTTGGTGTCGCAGCGAAGGACCAGCCTCTGATCCAGAAAAGCCTCTTCAACTGCCTCCTTGAATGTGCTGCAGTTCATGTTGTCACCGCTGAGATCAAAAACACCCACTTTGGTTTTTTGTGGGCCGGGCAGAATGCACGTGTAGTCGTCTTTGAAGTCCACGGCGGAGTTGAACTTTCGAATGTACCAGTGGGCGAGGAGCGTGTAGAGATCACAGTGGCACAGCAGAGGGTTATTGTGGAAGTAGAGGCCATTTTTAATCCAGGCAGGCAGCGCCTGGAGCTCATCGATGGGTAACATCTTGATCTTGTTGGAGGACACATCCAGGAGGCTGAGTTTCTCCAGGCGGGACTTGTCCTTGACCAGCTCTAGGGGGAAGCGGGAAATGTGGTTCTGGCTAAGGTAGAGCTTCTGAAGGTTGACCATGCAGAGAAAGGCTGTGCGCTCAATCTGGGAAATTTGGTTATTGTACAGCAAGAGGACCTCCAGGTTGACCAAAGGGTCAAAGACCAACTCATCCAGCAGTTGCAAATTGTTGGAGGACAGGTCCAAGTAACGCAGGTGCTTCACATACAGGAACGCCTCCGAAGACAGGAAGCTGAGACCGTTATGGCTGAGGAGGAGGTTATGGAGCTTCGGGAGCTTGACCGGGGTCCACTCGGATCGCAGCCGCTCTATCTCATTGTAGCTGAGATCCAGCACGGCGGTGTAGAGCGGCAGACGCGACGGGACGACGGTCAGGTTCATCTTGGAGCAGCTCACGATGTTCGAGGCGCAGATACACGTCTTGTGGCAGTTTAGTGTCGACGCCGCCGCCCCTGGAAGCCAGAGGAGAGCAACGCAGAGGGAGAAGGGGAGGACCCATCTCGGACGCTTACTCCAGTGAGGTAACGTGTTCAACAGGCCGTCACTTGCTCCGGTGGAGGGCTGCAACATGCTGGCAGTTGATCTAAATCCCAGAGAGGTTTACTACGATCCCATTCTCAGAGAAGAGCACGGAAGAGCAGCTGGAGGATTCCCAGGCATTGCTGATTGGAAGGCTGGAAAAAAGGCAGAAAAAAGATATTATTATTAGACAGATCTCAGATAGATAGATAGATAGATAGATAGATAGATAGATAGATAGGTGTACATTTATGCCACGTACGGAGAAGTATTCAAATCCCAACATCACCACAGTGGAAATCTGTGACACAAATGTAAACAGTGAACAGTGAACACATGAACTCGCTGTTACTCCCACATTGAACAAGTCTTTTAACACGAGGACGAACAACTGACGCCGCTGATTTAGATGCTGTTAACTGTTTGTTTACATCAGTAACGTCTGTAAACACAAGTATAAAACATGTTCAATTATGATCCCTTGAGACAAACGTAAATGCTGATTTTTTCATATCATTGTTATAATATTCCTGCAAAGTAACAAACACTAGCTGTTATTCATTTAAAAGAAATTGTATTCATTGAGAAGAATGGTCCCTTTTAACCAGACATAAATGGTATAACAGCATCACATTTTAGAAGCTTATTCATTATTTTGCAGCTTAATATGCAAATAAAGGAGTTTGCAATGAATGCACAGCATGGACTCCCTCTAAATCTAAATCTCTCCCTCTAAACGAGACTATAAGGAGCTGCTTATTGTGAGTCATTATTCTTCACCCGTTTTGATTAATGTTGAAACAGTAGAGGAGTTTAAATATTTAGGAACCTTTTTTGAATGTACTTTAAATTTTACAGCCAACATAGAATACATTTGTTAAAAAACAATGCAGCGCATGTATCTAATCAGGAACTTGGATTCATACAAGAACATCTTAGAGACTGTCTACAAAAGTCTTGTTGAAATTGTCTTAAATTTGGTATGGGCACCTGCGGGCTAAGAACAAAACTAAACTATCCAGAATCACAAACGTGGCCGGTAAAATTATTGGGAAAGAGCAAAAAATAACTTGGATGTGTGTGTACAAACACAGGCGAAACAAAAAGTCAGACAAATTGTGCCTGATCCCATTCATCCTCTACTTTAAAGAATTTATAAAACTGCCACGCTATAGATCCGCCGCAGCAACCAAGAACATTTACAAAAAGTCTACCCGATTCTACTGTTATCAGGCCATTAGATAGCCATTATCAGTCGCTATAAACACCATAGATGTGGGTCATTGGGGGCCTACTACACCTACTACTTTGTAAAAGTGAAAGCGGAACTTAAAAGCAACACTTTCTAACACGTAAAACTGAATGAACCGTCATGTTTTCAACACTAACAAAAAGGCTTCTTTAGGTTTAGGCAATAAAACTACAACTTCTTTATGTTTAAGCGATAAATCTACAGCTTCTTCAGCGCCTGACTTCCGCTTCTCCTCCTGTCATAATTACTACGGTCGCTAGAAGTCACTGTTGTGTTATTTTATACCTTCTTTCAGTGATCTACCATGTGAATATATGATAAACCCTATTAGTGGGTGTAGTAGTAGGCCCCTATTGACCCACATCTATGGGGCTTATAGTGACTGATAACTCCTATTTAATAGCCTGACAACAGTCTAATCGGCTGAAAAGTCTTTCATACCAAATGCAATAACTTTGCATAACTAAATTCATAAACACCGTTCACACCGGGACCATGTCCGTTATTGTTATCTGTGCTGTGAATGTTGTGCTATTTATTGTGATTAACTATGATGTGTTTTAACCAACCTGGGAAGCCAAATTTCCACATTTGTGGGCAATAAGGATTATTATTAGTATTAAAATGTCAAGTCACCCTAAAGGAAAATACTTAAAAATAAAATATCTGTATGTGTGCATACTGCCCAGTACTTGAGTAAATGTCCTCAGTTACTTCCCACCTCTGCACCCATGTGGACATGCAGGCTATAACATGTCTCTCTAGCCTCCTCATGCACATACTGTGCACAATGCAAAGTTTCCCCTGCTTGCACAATATACGAATCTGCCTCTAAAACACTAACCCATGTGCATTCACACTGCTGGAAGACATGCATTGATTTTTCTTCCTCTTCCCATCTCTCTCCCTCTCTCTCTCTCTCTCCCTCCCTCTCTCCATCATTATCTCTCTGAGACACAGTAAATAAATGCAGTAGCCTTCCACTAAATCATACAAAAACAAATATCATCAAAATGTGAAATCATGCAAAATGTACGTTATGTCATATTCCGATGCGTCTTGATGCATTATGTGGAAGAAGAGCTGAACGTTGCATTGCACCATTCTGCTGGAAAACAAACGAGCACAAACATGGAAACGTGAGCTGAGAGAGATGGAGAGAAAGGAAACCGCCTACCTTCAGCCTTCAACCTTCAACCGGGATGTTTCATTAAAAAACAAGCTCCAAGTCTGTTTACAATTACAACGATGCTCCAGACAAATAGTCCCCAGTCTGAATGAGTCTGTGTGTGTCTGCTGCCGTTGAGGATAACAGCGGATGCGATGAGGAAGAGGAGGAGGAAGAGGAGGAGGATGAAGAGGAGGAGGAAGAGGAGGAGAGCACTAGAGAGATCCTCACCAAAATAATCCACGCGGCATCCAAATACCCAGTGCAAAATTACGCACAAAAAAAAGAAGGATTACGTAAAGAGCAGAGCAGACGTCCTTTTAGCTGCTGACAATAAAGCGACTAATCACAGAAGATGCTTTCAAACGTCGCTCATAGCAACGCACAAGGACGAGCATCCGGATGATAGGCGCATTTGGAGGAGCAGGTTTCTGTCGGCTCCCACCAGCAGCTCCACGGAGATCATTAAGGAGGAGCAGTCAGTCTGGAGCTGCTGTCTCCTGATGCTGATGCTGTTTTCTGCGGAGGAAACGTTGTTGTTGCGCTCCAACCTGCTGGAGGTGGCGCACTTTGAAAGATGCGCTGCGGAGACGCGCTGGAAACCATCAGGAGACAGCTGGAAATAGATAGATAGTGTAATGGAAATTCTGTCAATATTCCAAGATGAGTCCTAATGGACGTTGAAATAAGGATCTCAAGCAGATGAAATGTCTTTGTTGTATTTTATTCTTGCAAGAAGAGGCACTGGTTATACAGTCACACAAAGTCTGCAGAAGAGTTGCACTGCAGGAGATTATTACAATGTGATTATATAGAAATCTACAACAGGGACTGCATGTGAGAAAAGGAGTTGTTTTACTCAGTGTCCCAGTAAAAGTAAACACTCAGTACTTTCCCACTACATGAGACGAAGAGCACACAGACAGTAACTTTCCACTGTTGCATAAAGAGACATCATTACATACAATGTGATTTTCCATTACAATAGATAGTAACTTTATTGATCCGGAGGGAAATTCAAGTTTCCAGCATCACAGTTCCATAGTGCAAAACATGATAGTAAAAAGGCAGTAACAAAGTTAGTAGTGCAAAGTACAAAAAAATATACCAGATATAAAAATACAAGGAGATGAAGAAAACTGAATATATATATATATATATATATATATATATATAAATGTTATTCACTGTCCATTATAATGTCTCTATATAACAAATATTGAGCCATTGTTTGACATACAGCGAATAAATCATCTAAAAGTAGAAATTGTAACACTGAAATATAAAGGAATTGAATAACATCTGTAACATCTGCACATTGACTCAAGGTAGGCCTACGTACAAACAAACAAAACTGAATAACTGTTATTTGATAAATATGACAAAATAAATTAATAATACTATAATATTATTGTATAGATAAATAATACTATAATATTGTTGTATAAATAAATATTATAATATTATATAAATACACTATACTATAATATTGTATGAATAAATCAATAATACTATAATATGATTGTATAAGTAAGTAAGTAATACCATAATATTATTTTATAAATTAATACTATAATATTATTGTATAAATAAATAATACTATAACATTACTGTATAAATAAATAATATAATTATTTTATAAATTAATAATAATATAATTATTTTATAAAAATTAATAATATAATATTGTATAATAAATAATACTTTAATATTATTGTATAAATAAATAATACAATAATATTATTGTATAAATAAATAATAATATCATATTTTATAAATTAATAATATAATATTATTGTATAAATAAATTATACTTTAATATTATTGTATAAATAAATCCTACTGTAATATTATTGCTTAAATAAATAATACTATAACATTAATGTACTATTAATAATATTGTAATATTATTGTATAAACAAATCATACTATAATATTATTGTATAAATAACTAATACCATAATATTATTGTAAACCAATACATATTTTCAGAATACTATATGCTCATTGAGACAAAAAGCAAAAGTTAATTTGTGAAATTCTATGTATTTTTAACACGTTGCAACCGTCCCACATTTTTGACATTTTTCTCTCCGTCATCTGACAGCTGATTATGTTAGCAACCACTTCATGTTCTGACTACTGACACTATTTTTATTTTGTCACCATATATGTAGGTCACCACAGGTCATTTTATTCAGTGAGGTCAAGTTTAAAAAAAAAAAAATGGTCTCACTACAATGAAATGTCTCCTATGGGGACTAACATCATCACACATGAATACAGTTGGGCTCATTGGATCCACAAGAGTCTAAGCTTTACAGTGATACACAATTTATGTAATTCAAAGACTGTTTAGGGACCCGAGTATGTAGAAATATTCAAATACACCATTTTAGAATAGGAGAAAATAACACATTTATACTGCATGCAAAAAACTGCATGTGATTATCATAAAGTGGGCATGTCTGTAAAGGTGAAACTCGTGGGTACCCATAGAACCCATTTTCACTCACATATCTTGAGGTCAGAGGTCAAGGGACCTCTTTGGAAATGGCCACGACAAATTTTCCTCGCCAAAATTTACCCCTACTTCGGAGCGTCATTTAACTTCCTTTCTGACAAGCTAGCATGACCGATGGATTACTCAGGGTTTCTAGTTTCATATGATATCTGTAGCTTCACTCTGGCTCTAAAGCTGAACCTGCTACGACCTCTGAAAGACAGTAAAGTCGGCCGGGTCTCAGAGGGTTAAATTATACTATTTCTGTGGGTATTTAGTTGTTGATTAGCCCGGGTAACATAGACTGGCTTTACTGTTTACACCAGTACGTTATTTTATTGATGAGAGCTTCATCAGCCTGTCCAGCTTTATGATTTCCCCACATTGCTCCTTCCATTCTCGCTCAATGTGCTCTTTATATATTTGATTAGGTCTGTTTATGAGCGCCGACTGAGCGGGGGAAACCTTGTCGTCTTTTTTTTTTTTACTCAAGTGAATCCGCCCACATGCTGCCTTTTGAGATTTTTTCGGGTTTTCCTCGATTCACAGATCTGCTGCAGCGAGCCTGGCTCTGGCAGCGCTGTGAGAACCTGTGCATTGCCAATAAGCTGCTACATTGATGTAGCCTCCCACTCAAAATGACACCAGAAATCATTTAATAAATGAATATTACAGCAACAGGGGATCATTTTAATGTCATATGAATTATTATTACCTCATTATAAGATGAATGTGTGTGTGACCCTCTTCTGAGAAATTAGATAGAGATATATCAGGATAACGCACACCCCTGGGATTTTTATCAATATTAGTCAGACCGAAATTGATGTCACTGTCTTTTCGCTGATTTGATCCCAAGTTCAGACTCATTTGACCAAGAGCAGAGAAAAAGTAGACCACATAGGATACTATTGTGCCTTATATTGTGCTTCAAATGCTACTTGGATTTCACCCGTGTTGCAGACATTAGGATCATGTTTTTCTTTTTGTCTCGGTGCGAGGCTGGATCCAGCCCTTGTGAGACAGACAGACAAAAGTGGCAGAGTAGATATAATTTCAGAAACTCTGTCGGAGCTGGAGTTGCCTTGAAAAGATGTGCTTTGGCAGGTGAAACAAACAGATTTGAAGCAGACTGAGCTGCAGGCGGACATCCCTCATGATTTGTTTCAAGGAAATTCGGTGCCAGATAAATTCTCCAAGCACAAGATAAATCATTTTAAACAGATTTAACTTGTTTCCCCTCTGAAAACAAATAGACTGTAAACTTCCTCATATGCTGGACTCGGACTTCAGTTCGAATATAAAGTGGGACAAAAATGGACTGATATGATATTAAAGCTTCAGTAGACAGTATATGTTTGGCATCATTGGGCAAAAATTCCATAATAACCTTTCAGCATATTGTAATTCAAGTGTTCTGAGAGAAAACTAGACTTCTGCACCTCTTAATGGCTCTGTTTTCAGGCTTTAAAAAAAATCTAGCCTGTGACGGGAGACTTTGACCAATCACAGGTCATTTCAGAGAAAGAGCGTTCCTATTGGCTGTGCTCCGGCTGGTGGGCGGTGCTTGATATTTCCTCAACTGATCTCAACATGGCTGCCGAGTCACAAACTTTCTCATTTTACAGCTAAACAGTACACTACAAGATGTTTCTGAAAACATTTGAGGAGAGAAATAGGCATTAACTTAACATAATATTGATTCATATTTGATCAGCGCTGCCTAGTTTGACCGTTTGATCAGAGTTGGCGAGTGATTGACAGCTGCTCAGAGACGGCAAGGCTCCAGATCAGCTCTGATTGGTTGTTTTCCTCCGGTCTGTGATATCTTGCAGATGCCGTTAGGAGCACCGGAGCACACAGAGGCACATGATTTTTTTCAGATTGCCTGTCTCATGCACTACTGTCAGGATATAGCAAACGTTTTATAAAAATAACTGCAGCTTTAATTGTCAGATATATTTTCCATTAATAAATATACCTGCTGGCCTCCAGTAAAATGCCAGTAAATACAGGTGAACCAGTGTGACTGGACAGAGTGAGAAACCTCTGTTTGACCGGAGCACTATAGCGCCGTGACTCCTGTGAGATGGAGCTGAAAGTGATTAATGTTCGACTCCACTTCCTGCTGTGATAGGGATAGTGTTGCCTGGCAACTGCCTGCGGCCTTTCGTTGACTGTTTTGGCTCCGTGGTAAATCTGAGATGGCCTTCCTTCTCTTGTTTATCTCTGTGTACCTGCTCAGATGGGGTTTCCAGCACAGATCGATGACTCAATCGCTGTAAACAAAAAAAGAGTAGTCTCTTCATGAAGACAGAGTAGGGCTGTCAATCCATTAAAATATTTAATCATGATTAATTGCAAATTAATTAAATGTACCTTAAAGGGAGATTTGTCAAGTATTTAATACTCTTATCACCATGGGAGTGGACAAATATGCTGCTTTATGCAAATGTACAATATTATATATTTGTATATATATTTTAGTATTTTAATATTATTATGATTGATATGATATTATTATTATTATTATTATATTTTTTATTATTATATAATATTATTGTATAAATAAATAATACTATAATATTATGGTATAAGTAAGTAATACCATAATATTATTGTAAATCAATACATATTTTCAGAATACTATATGCTCATTGACACAAAAAGCAAAAGTTAATTTGTGAAATTCTCTGTATTTTTAACATGTTGCAACCGTCCCCAGAGTTGGTGTCGGTTGCAACATCTGACTTCCTCTATTCAAATGAATATTGTGAATGATATGTCATATGTAATCATTAGGGCTGTCAATCAATTAAAATATTTAATCACAATTAATTGCATGATTGCCCATAGTTAATCGTGATTAATCACAAATTAATCACACATTTTTTCTATCTCTTCAAAATGTACCTTAAAGGGAGATTTGTCAAATATTTTATACTCTTATCAACATGGGAGTGGACAAATATGCTTGCTTAATGCAAATGTATGTATATATTTATTATTAGAAATCAATTAACGAAACATTGACAGATATTGTCCAGAAACCCTCACAGGTACTGCATTTAGCGTAAAAAATATGCTCAAATCATAACATGGCAAACTGCAGCCCAACAGCAACAACAGCTGTCAGTGTGTCAGTGTGCTGACTTGACTATGACTTGACCCAAACTGCATGTGATTATCATAAAGTGGGCATGACTGTAAAGGGGAGACTCGTGGGTACCCATAGAACCCATTTTCATTCACATATCTTGAGGTCAGAGGTCAAGGAACCCCTTTGAAAATGGCAATGCCAACTTTTCCTCGCCAAAATGTACCATTACTTCGGAGCGTTATTTCCAACAAGCTAGTATGACATGGTTGGTACCAATGGATTCCTTAGGTTTTTCTAGTTTCATATGTTGCCAGTATCTTTACTCTAGTGTTAAAACTGAGCCCACTACAACTGCTCACTTGGACCGCGGGAGTTAGATGAAGAGGGTGAGATATAGGCTTGGATATTTTCTGTTGACCGTCACTTCACGTTACATACTTTAGTTATTCCAGTTAGCCTTATTGTTTGTAATTCCTTTCATTTAATAAACAGTAAAACGCATCTGGACTGTTGGACTTTTTAGAACGAGTCACAGTCTAGAGCCGACTTCAGCCTCTTAGCGGCTCTTTAATTGATAGTAGTCGCTACAACCTCTGTGTTTCTCTGCAAGGCCGTCAGGCAAGGCCAGTAGAAATCCCCGACTCCACCACCTATTAATCATTAAGTGGTTGCAGCATTGTTAAGTGGCCATAGCTCTTGTAACCCGATCATATTTCACATATGGAAACTCTGCATTCTGAAAGCCGTTAACCTCACTCTACGCCTGAGAGGATTATCAGCACAACTTCCTGATCACATCGATGTAAATGATGTTTACAGACAGCAGGCTCTCTCTGTCCTCCACCTGGCGTCTCTGCTGACATGGTAAACACCCAGCGACAGCAACATAACCTACACAACTGGATGAAACTACACTCCATGCTGCAGGCTGCCCACGTTATAGACCTGCAGCTGCGTCCACAACATGGCACAAAATAGCTAAAAAGGCTTAAACCTGCAATAACAACATTTGTATCATCACTTTTTGAGTTGATATGATGAATTTGTGCATCCAGCCGATACAAAGCAACATTATAACTCATTTAGAGTTGTGTTTCTGACCACCTGGCGAATGTTAGGCTGTTTTTGGTCCCTACCAACCTCTGCTGCGGAGAAAAAGACGCTGTGAATCTCGCTATAACCCTCAGTAGCGGTGAATACCAACTGGAAGCAAACAAATCGCGCGCCAGACACTTCTCGCTCGTTGCTGTGGACGTGTGAATGCTTGCAAGGTAGCAGGTAGCCTGCTTGTTTGCAAAAGAAACTACAACATTTTCGAACAATGTGTGTGTCTTTGTGCCAAGCAGCACTTTGTTTTGTCTGTATATGCAATCTTGGATGCAATACATACAAAAGAAGGATCTTAGAAACTAAAACAATGATCTTCTTCTCCACAGACATTTAACTTAACAGCGAGTAAAACTAAAATTTCTGTCTCACCACCTCACTCAGCAAATCACTATGAAGTTTCCAGGCAAATTGTGTTTTATTGCCTAAACCTAAAGCAGTTTTAGTTTTATTGCCTAAACCTAACTTTTTTTGCCCTACCTAAAGAAGTTGTAGTTTTGTTGTCTAAACCTAAAGAAGTTGTAGTTTTGTTGCCTAAACCTAAAGAAGTTGTAGTTTTGTTGCTTAAACCTAAAGAAGTTGTAGTTTTATTGCCTAAACCTAAAGAAGTTGTAGTTTTATTGCCTTAACCTAAAGAAGCCTTTTTGTTTGTGCAAGTCATTGGAAATAACGGGTTTCAGAGCGCAGTGGTGCCGTTGTCACGTTGTTTCTGAAAGGACCTTCGGTGAGTGAGAGACAGAGAAAGAAATTGAGAGTACAAAACACAGGACTTTCATCTGTGTGAAACCAACAATGTGTAGTTGTCTTTGTGTTCATAGTTATTTTTACCCAAAACACAATGTATTTCCCTAAACTTAAACAAGTGTTTTTTTTTGCCTAAACCTAAAGAAGTTATAGATTTGTTGCCTAAACCTAAAGAAGTTGTAGTTTTGTTGCCTAAACCTAAAGAAGTTATAGTTTTATTAGTTTTTTATATAGTATTTTTGTTTGTGTTCAAAACGTGACGTTTCATGCAGTTTTACAACACGTTAGAACGTGTTGCTTTTAAGTTTGAAACCAACAATGTGTAATTGTCTTTGTGTTCATAGTTATTTTAAACCAAAACATGATGTTTTTCCATAAACTTAACTCAGTGGGTTTTTTTTTTGCCTAAACCTAAAGAAGTTGTAGTTTTGTTGCCTTTATTTGTTTGAGGAAGACCTACACCCACTAGAGCTTAGGTGTCCCACTTTACGCCAACTCACCTTAGTTCAAGTAATTGAAATGTAAAAAGCCGAATGGTTTGTAAGAACACTTGATGATGATGCTACACATTTATGGTTCATTTAAAGGTGCTCAAGTGTGATTCTTTTACATCTGATTCGAGCGTGCAGGTAAACACTAGGACAGACGTTGTTAATAATGTATTAGTTCTGAATAAATCAGTCCAGTTGTAGTATGTCTGACGCAGGTAACTGTAGCTAAGTGAGGTGTTTAGCTCATCAGAGGTCAGTATTACTTCCCTCGGGCTCGAAAAAAAGATATCTGAGACATGTGGATGCAGGAATGGTCTCGAGGGGAATAAAGAGCAAACACAAAAAATTTAATCGTAAAATAGCCTGCGTCTGGACTGCTCTTGGTTTCCATGGCAACACTTTCAGTTTTGTGTTTGATCAGAAGTACAGTGATGAAACAAGGTCACTCAACAATCATATCTCAGAGAAGAAGCCCACATGGACGCCACATGCTTCAATAAAAGCAAAGCTGTTTGTAATCTTGGCACGTCTTATTCTGCTATCGCTTAGCAACAGGCCGTAGGCCCCGCTGTGGCGACGCCGGAGACCCCCGACTCTAAAATCACGGAGAACGGGCTGCAGGTGTCAGCCTACACTGTGAGCATTAACAATGGGTATAATCAAGAGGCAGGGCACACATTGTTTTCACTCACTAATTAACGCTGTCACTAATGCAGTTACAAGCTTCGCTGTAATAACTGGCCATAATTATCTGTCAGGTGAAACTGTCAAGCCAAGGACCCATTACGGATCTATTTATAGCTGGGGGAAATATTAAATCTGCAATCAAGTGTACTGCAGAGATGCACAAAATAGAGGATGTAATTTAGTTCTGTTCAGAATGAGAGAGAGAGATGTTGGAAGACGAGGCATTTCCCAGTCTGTGTCTCTAATACCTGTTAATCCCTCCCTCCAGGGAAAAGATAAAGGAGTTGATGCATACTAGCTGCTCCCAAAGGAAACAGATGATTCTCTACTAATTAACTATGTGGGAAAACAACGCCGATCCACTGTCTTTGCAATAAGAGCCGTGCCCCTACACTCGGCCAATAAGACGAGGTCCCCTGGAGAAGGCAGGAAAAGACTCTAAATAGTCAGTGACTCACCGCCTTGAAAATTTTTGGCTCCCTGTGTCAGAATCAAGAAATGGCTTGTTGATCGGGGATGAGGATGTCCTTGCTGCTGGTTTTCACCTGCTGTACATCTTGTATTTAGCACTCATTTTTTCTGTGTTTTCTCCTCATGTTCAGTTTTTAACTCAGCGTCTCTTACAACTAGCCTCTTAGACTTGTCTCTTATAGCTCCCTCTGCTCTGGAGCATACTTGCCAACCCTCCCGATTTTTCTCCCGTTTTTCATCGCCCTCTCCCGGTTTCCTCCCAGGGTCACGATTCTCCCGTATTCCTCCCGATTTACAACAAATTGTCAGACTTTTTTTTTTCCATTTTGTTCTGTTATGTTCCTGTTTCACTGTACAGCGTCTATAAGCTCTACTGTTTCCACACAGACGACAATAGAGTTACACCACATGTGGTTTCTTGGCGATAGAGAGCAGTCTATGCTCGTGACACAGCGCAGTTTGAGCTCATGTTTGAGCTGCGCTCGCCGCTGGGTTCAGCACACATCACAGCGTGCAGCGCCCAAAGTTGGGCTTTGCTCGATGCACCGAAAAGCTGCCGTGGCGCAGCGCAAGCCGTTGGAAATAACGGGTTTCAGAGCGCAGTGGTGCTGTCATGTTGTTTCTGAAAGGACCTTCAGTGAGTGAGAGACAGAGAAAGAAATTGAGAGTACAAAACAGGACTTTCACCCATGTGAAACCAATAATGTGTAGTTGTCTTTGTGTTCGTAGTTATTTTAACCCAAAACACATTGTATTTCCCTAAACTGAACCAAGTGGGTTTTTTTTGCCTAAACCTAAAGAAGTTGTAGTTTTATTGCCTAAACCTAAAGAGTTTTAGAAGTCTTTGTGTTCAAAACGTGAAGTTTTATTCAGTTTTACAGCATGACCGTGTTGCTTTTAAGTTTCACTTTTACAACATAGTAGGCCCCTAACGAGTCACATCTATGGTGCTTATAGTGACTGATAACGGCTATTTAATGGCATGATAACAGTCGAATTGGGGTGCCCAAACAAAGAAGAGTTGAATTTGACTCAATTGTCCCTCCTGGCTCCCTACAGTCAAGATGGCGGTTAAGATAATAAAACCTTGGATTTATTCATCTTGTATCGTGCTTTAGTGGATCATAACACATCAGTTTTTGAGGCACGACAAAGATCAAAATGTGTGTTTTATTCAGTTTTCTTTCCTGAGAATAAACGGTATAATGAAAAGTTTAACATATAAATGCTGTTGCACCGAACCAGAATTCAGGGAACAAAGTCTCTGAAACTCTATTTTTTTCTGGGGGAGGACCCACAGACCCCCCCGCTATGGTTATGAAATCCTCCCTATTTTTAATGTCTCAAGGTTGGCAAGTTTGCTCCGGAGCCATTTTGGCAGCAGCAGTCAACATTACTCGGCAAAGAGGACTTCCCATCCCTTCACGAATGACTGAGACTGTGCACTACCCGGAGTCCCTCTTGTTGTCTTTGCTAAGAGCCCATCAAGCCAGAGTGGACAGGTTAAAACGCTGACCTGCAGACCTTGTTTGCTGAGCACTTGGCTTTCGTTCCCCCCCCTCACTTTTCACTCCTCAGTGCCTGTGGCCGTGGCCACTAGTGGCACATCAAGCCCGGGCAGAGAAGAGGTCTTCTCTAACAGCTCTCCAGTCAAACGGCAATGATTGTGCTCCAGGGGCAGGCAGAAAATTGCATCTGCGTTTTGGAGTGGAGTGCTATAATGAGGCTGAGAGGAAAGCATGCAAATAAGTAACAGGGTGCAGTCCTGAATATCTATTTATACCGAGAGATGATGAAATGTGGAAAAATCCCATCGGCTTTTTGTTGAGGGAACCAGGGCGATGCTAACTTCCTGGTTGGCCTACAAAAATACCCCCCAGCACTCAGCAAAATGGAATAAGGATGCTTTTTCACAATGTCCATGAATGAAATTGTAAATGGCGGATCATTTTCTCCTCAGTGAACTAAATATGGAAACATTACATTGTGTAGGCTGAGTGCTATATGATACAGGAAGGGAGTGTAATTGAGAGGCTGAGTGGCTTTACCTCGGCAGTCATAACCCAGAAGAGATTAAGGAGCCCGAAAAAATAAATCACCTTCGCGTGAAATGCTGATGAAATGTCCTCCAAACCGCAAAGCAAGCGGCGGGATCACGAGCAGGACGGAGGGAGGCGTTCGCGAGGCCTCGATGGAGCAGGAGAGGCGACGCGCGGGGCTGAAAGGGGAGATCGTTGATGGGAGAAGAAGGGAGGGTGGCAGAGCGAGAAAGAGTTGGACTGAATCTAAAACAAGTGTCCTGTTGCATCATTAGATCAGCTGTGTTTACCGCGCGCCTTTATTTATTCAGCTCTGGGCTGTGAATAATGGAGCACACACTCCCTGTCAGCGGAGGTGAAGACACAGAAGGCTGAGGGGAATCAATTCTCTATTTTTGCCCGTATGTGTGTCTGTTTGGGTGCTCTTCTCTTCGATTAACGGACTAACAATGCTCTCTGCTGCTTCTAAATTTAGTCATCATGCTCAAAGTGCTCAGGCGCGCTCGCACCTTCTCGATTCCCATCATTAGCTGGCTGACTCTTATCTGATATACTTCCTCTCATTCCCCCCTGACCTCTGGCCTTCACAGTGCCAGCCAAAACAAAAGCAGACTGCCCTGATTGCATAAGAGACACCCCTCACGCATGAATGCACTGCACTGACTCCAATACGAGTAAGAGGATTTTATAAACAGTGTAATAAACTTTCCCCCAATCTAATCTACGTCATTCACAGCTCTATCTATCCTGCTGGCATGTGGTTTGTTCAATCTTAGGATGCATCAGAGGGAAGTCGGCCCAAAAAGCCAATTCAGCAGCAGCTCCAGACAGACAGACAGACACACAGACAGACAGACAGACAGACAGACAGACAGACACACAGACAGACAGACAGACAGACAGACAGACACACAGACCCTGTTAAGCTGGAACTGGCCTTTGCAGTAGTTATATAACGGTTGCTGATGACACTGTATGATGAGGGAGCGAGTGAGTCAGTTACTTTGGTGCTGGAGGATGAATCTATTATTTAGGTGCAGGCTCGCCCTTAGGGTGCTCTCCCATGTGCCCGTCTTCTGCAGCCGAGACTGGACACTCAGTCAGCAGGTACAGAGATGCAGCCTGTGAATGAGCATCAGGGGTGAAAGAGCTCTGCAGCACTCCTCCTCCAGAGGTGCACAATTCAGTTTCAAGAAGCAGAAATCTTTTTTTTTAGACAGAAAAAAAATCATTAATATGCTAAACGTATTAGCAAATACTTACTTACCTATTTACACATTCAGCTTCGGCAACAACGCTATCATTAATTTGTAGTCCACCTGACGAATGCCCACTTTTCTCTCTCCGTTTAGCTCTGTTTTGGTCTCCACCAACTGCTGACGGAGATATTTGGATCTTTAGCTTGCTCATTTGGTGCGTAGCAGGTAGTGTACAGTGGCTTTTTACAGTTTTTTTTCTTTGAAAACAGCTGCCTTCAGGCCGTGAATTCCAAATAATGAGTTAAAAAATACTGCAAGTCTCCGTAGCCCAGTCGCACAAAAAGGCGTGTGAATGACATGATAAGGCGCAAGGCAAAAGCATGTAATAAGAACGCCCTTCTTATTCTGTACTGACTGTGTGTCTGTACTGACTGCAATGTAAATGCATCCTAATAAATTTGCTATGCTCAGAGCTAGTGACGGAGAATAAAAAGTGAGAAAGACTGCTTATGGTGGGCGGGAGGAGAGGAGGATGGGTCCAACAAACAGGACTTTCAACCAGGAGACCGGTGTTTTGTTTTTTGTAAGCTACTTTCGTGACGCTTGTCACGCCTTGGCCATATTGGCCGTGTGAGCAGTGCGTGACGGCTGCCTTGCTGAACCGCTGTGTGTTCCATGCGTGTGTCGTCCACACCGGCAGCGTTTCTGCTGCTGTCAGCCCTTTCTTTCTACATGTTTGCCTTTCATAATGGCCATTTCATTTCATTATAAATGTCATTTATATTTATTTCAGACATAAAAAGGTTAGGAAGTGTGTGCTCATTTGTAAATAATAGTAGTAATCCACAATTAAAACCCCGTACTTTAATCATTCATGGAGCTCTGCAAGTCACTGCATGTTCTACAACACTGTCCTGTAAATATTTCAGATTAAAAGTCTAGTGTTAACAAATGAAGGAATTCTGTCCACAGAAAAAATGCTTGAGGGCTTTTATTTTTAAATGAAAGCAGGAAGTGTTGATTTAAAAATAAATCTTTACTTTTTTTCACATCTGTGACATATTCTACAGATATCTAGACATTGAAACTGTAGTAATGTTGCTGGTATGATGTCAATATACTGTCAAACGATCACTTTCACTGTCTGTTGTTGCTGTGAACCACGTAAAAATAGGCGAGACTTCTCGAATCTCTAGAAGAAACGCAGCTGACACGCAGCCGAGCCGCGCGAGCAGTGTGGCTGCTCTAACTTGTTAACATGGACGCTGAAATAAAAAAAACAACACGTTCTGCTGACGTTCCCTGTGTGGCCCGAGTGTCACATGGTTTTTAGTGACATTTGTGACGTGTTTTCTGTACTGATATTACCTTGTTCCGTACATCTTTTACTTAGTTTACTTACTTATTTTAAGGCCAACCATGACGTTTTTCCTAAACCTAAGTGAGTGGTTTTGTTTCCCCCTGCTGGTACTGCACCTTCATACACGCCACGGCGAGGCAAAACGAGACACGGACACGCTATCCTCTGGTGGATTGGCGGGTCTATTACTCGCTTTGGCGTGATATCGGGTTGATGAGCGACGCCTTTCGTGTGGTCATTTGATCCAGATTTAAAATCGATTAGAGCAGCAACTCATATTTTGAATGCAGGACTTTTTGCTTGTAACAGGATATTTTTAAACTGTAGTATCGCTAATTATACTTCTCTGAATACTTCTTTGACTTGTTCCTTTTGTTCCACTCTTTTTTTACTTTTCCCAGTGATTAAATTAAGGTTTCTTTAGCCTTCAGAGGCATCGGGTGACTCATTTGGAAAGCTACAATGCAACTACACCATCAGATCTGGTGTCTGACATCCGTGTCATGATAATGGCTATCCAGGGTCCAGGGGCGTCCTACACACTGCAACCAAAACCACAATCAAGAGAAAAGGCCCAGTGCTCTGGAGATCACGAGAGAGAGAAGGCTATTGTCAATTAAACAGATTTGTCACTCTGTAATAATCTTCAGAACAGCCCTGTGGCGAGCTCTAAGGGATTTAAAAGGCTCTACTTCTCTTGCTGTTGCCTCAATTAATCACAGCCCTCTGTTCCCTGTAGTGTGAGGACGTTTTCTGGGAAACAAGGGGTTTAATGCAGGGTCATTATTACAACTCCATCCTGTTTTCTGCTGTCATTACCACAGCGCTGTGTGCTGGAGACAAGCACAAATAAAACTCTTCCTCTTACAGTGAAAACATTGTGATTCTTAGACGATACGGTGCCCTCGAGCACTTCACTGTACTCTCTGTAACCTCGTTAATGGATTTCCGCTCATGAGTTTATTTTAACATCTGATTTGGCAGTAAACACAGAAAGAAAGATCCCTTTAGTTCGCTTGTGTTGTCAGAAATAGAAATCCTAAAAGATTTATCCTTTTGTCTAATCTGCCTTCCCCCCTAATTAACACACAAATCTACACGTTTATTTTCCCTAATACTGTATTACGGTATTATTATTTTGTAATTCGAAAGGCTTTGGGTTAAGCTCCTATTGACTTATGAGTTATATCTCATTTGTTTGATCTGTACAAAAACCGACAGTTCGCCGACAAACCGCAGAGCTGTGAGCACAGCGTTTCCCCGTTTCCAGTCTTTGTGCTAAGCTAAGCTAACCGG
>CAKAKR010054857.1:0-10649 GCA_916700685.1 Adelosebastes latens
CAGAAGCTGAATACGTGTCTGTGGGTGCAGAAGGTTCTCATTGGGTTGGTGCTGGTCCTCATGGTGCTGAACCTCCTGTGTCTCCACCGGCTGGGTGCATCCCAGCGGACTACCTGACCTGCCACATCTCCCTCCGCCTGCATCTGTGGACCACAGACACACGGACGGTTCCAGCGGGGCCAACAATCGACTACCTGAGGGACGGTCGTCCCGAGCTCTCCCCTCCCCACGGGCTGCTGTCATGGAGAGGAGGAGGGCTGACTTTAGGGACATGTGAGTTGTTGTGCAGTTACTATATGAAGGGATTGTACTTGTCTCTTTTCAGGCACTTGACAGTTAATACAACAGAGACACTTTTAACAATGTGACATCAAAATCATTAATGTATTTTTTAAACACCGAACATGGAAAAATAAATGTGTATTTATTGCAAAAGACACAATATGTAGGAAGAATTAGTTATTTTTGTGATCATAATGTACAATTTTTTTATATTATATAAATTACAGAATATAAAATAAACACTTTTTGTCAACTTATCTTTTGTTGAACATAATGTTTTCTCCTTGTATATAGTTAGGTCACAGCATCCACACACCCGCCTCTATCCTGATATGTAGATGTTTCGGTCACTCGGCAGTCCTGTTTTGCATAAGTATTCACACTCTCTAATAAACCCTCATTAGTACAGAGGTGTCTAATTGAAAACATTGCAGTGTATGACCTTGCTAAACCTCTCCACACTCAGAACAAGGAGCCACTGGAGATCTCTGTCTCCACTATCTCCTCTTATTTGTTTTAATTACCCCGACACTGGCAAACTAAAAATACCAAAGCAATTACTGGCGAGTACAAGGACACGGCACAACCCACTTGTAGCTTAGTGGGAAGCACTGATATCTATAACAAGATCCAGCTCTTCTGAGCAATCAGTACGTGAGCCGTCGCACCAGGAATGATCACAATTTGGTTATCAGAGGTGCGCCCATGTGGCGTCAACATTTGCAGCTTGTTCGCAGTAGGCGGCGGCTGCTCGCATGCGAGGGATGATTGGAGTGACTCATGCAATAACGGGTAAACTAATCCTACGTTGATTATAAACACTGGGCTGTTTCGGGGCACCGCAAAATGTTTATTCCCTGAATATTGCGTTGCTTGATTCTATTTTAGTGGCAACCCTTCATATCGTCACTGTATAAAACCTCTCCATTAATAGTTGTTTTTAGAAGGAATTGGTTTTAAGCGAGCGTGTGCGCTGGATGTAAAACTTTCATTATTTGTGTTCACTTAAATTCTTTGTAAGAAATGCATTTTGCACTATTTGGGTAGTAAGTGCATATATACTAAAAAAAAAAAAGCATGGGGGGGTTAATGGTGTGTTTCCTCCTGAGAATGAAAGTAAAAGCTTTGGTATCACACATAGGTGGGCTGATTTTAAGTGCATCTGAGTGCAACACAGTACCTGACTGAACCAGGAAGTCGATCAGAGCCAAACAACACCACCATCAAGTGAAGCCACAGTGACTGGAGTGGAAAATTATTTGAGCGGTCATGCGACACTGATTCCCAGACAGACTCGTCTCACCTGATTGCCTATTTGTCAGTGATTGCTTACAGTGGATAGTGTACGTCTTTCTTCAGAAGTCAGAAGCTCCTCCGCGGTATTGATTTAACATTACACACCAGTTAAATCGAAACCCTGTTTCAATGTGCGGCTGGCCCCGGGCACTCGGGTGATGTTTGAGGGGGGCGATGATTAAGTTCAAGTGGCAAATTGAGACTGTGGGGGGGGTTTGATGGGAAGCCAATGAGTGCTGCATTTAACAAGCAGGGTGTTGGCGAGTTGAGCGTCCGTTGCTTTAGTCACCATGGAGAGGATGTTGACGTTCACGGTGAACTACGCTACCACACGCTGCCCTTTTCATCATCTCTGTAAATGACCTGTTGAAATCAATGCTTATAATACAGTGGTGGTAGACATTACTCAGCTCCCATAATTGTGTAGCAACACAAAAGTGATATGGTCCATAACCAGTTAAAGGTCCCATATTATAAAAAAGTGAGATTTTCATGTTTTTTTATTATAAAGCAGGCTTAAGTCCTATATAAATACTGTGAAAGTATCGAAACGCTCAATCCACAGGGAAATACACACAGCCAGTATTCAGAAACTCTGCATTTGAAACAAGCTGTTAGGATTTCTGCACATTCGTGATGTCACGAATATACAATATTTAGACCCTTGACATAATTTTAAATGTAAACATTCTAAATGTGTCCCAGTTTATTCCGGTTGAAGTGTATGTGAATGTCATCAACTGACAGGAAGTACACATGGACCCAAGCTGTTGCCTAGCAACGCAATTCTGTTGCAAATCCGTCAAAATGCGCTAAAACGGAGCGTTTCAGACAGAGGGTGAATACAGGCATATTCAGGCCGACAGTATGAGGAAAATAAAGGTTCTTTTTTAACATTACAGCATGTAAACATGTTCTAGTAGAAACACAAAATACAAGTATGAACCTGAAAATGAGCATAATATGGGACCTTTAAGAGCATTTATTCTCCATCTTTACTATATTCTATGCCATTTCCATCTAGCTGTTTTCTGCTTTCCCTCCTTGTTGCTGATGGCTGTCTGCACAGACAAACACGCAGGTCAGAGGTCAGTGACCCTCGAAGAGCTTTTTGGATGGTGACAGCTGACAGAGACTGCTAGGCGCTTTGGAAACATTACCAACGATGCCTCGCTGACACAATATTTATGCAACTTGTGTGGACAAAACTATTGAGAGAATAAGAAGTAAAGTTATATCTGCTTTGCATCACATGTTCCTGCTTCAGGCAGTGGATAAACAAATGATTAACATGAAATCAGCCAGCGCATCTTAAATACTAGATTTGGGCAACAGAGAGAAATAGTGACCTAAATAAAACATTGTATTTTCTGGTTTCTTTCATCTGAATTAATGTGGATGAGTGATGCCTGATTGTTCACATAAATGCTCTTCCTTGTGTCCGCCTGAGAAGTGGAGCTTTGCAGATATGTATTATGTTGATGTAGGACTGTATACCCGTGACTTTTCTCAACTGAACTGAACTTTAAGAAAAAATAGGGTTATAACATTCATTCATACAATGAATACTTCAGTGTCAGTTATTTTATTTATTACATATTTTGTCTCCTTTTTGCTGTATACATTCAGTGTTTACGTAATGCTATTTTTTTTTTTTTTGCTTGATCCATCCTGCTGTGCATTTCTTTGTTTTTGTCTTTTGTCTTTTTTTAAATATCCTCTTTAGACTCTGGGGAAACAGCTGCTATTTCACAGAATCATTTGCATAATATCGCAACACATCCTGTGTATAACTACAAACTCACATTAGATTCTTTGTTTTTATAGTGAGTGAAAAAACATGTTTCTTCACAGTCCATATGCAGATACATGTATATATATTCATCTTTTTAAACAATCTGTAGGCAAATTATACAGTGCATGTCTTAAATATCAAACACGCTACACACTGTATGTGCAACTGGACAATTTTGTATCAGTGTTAAATAATGCTTCATTGCTTTACAATCAACAGCAACACATTAAAAATTAAGAGAACAGAAATTCTTCAAATATAAACAGGAAGGAAAAGAAAGAAAAAGGGTTTTTATAGCAGCTCAAACCTCTGGTGGTTTGTGTGCATTGGATGCTGACTCATTGTTTATGGTTAGACTAATCCAGCTACACACGTATGACTGTTCAGGTGACCTAACTGGCGAGGGCTGGAGTCTTGGGACACTCAGACATGAGGTAACCAGAATTAGGGGTAGAAAGCCAGATATTTCCACCAAAAAAGGTCTTTCTATTTTAGATGAACTTCCCCTTTAATATCAAATGGTAGGTTCTAGACAATAGCACTTGATGAAGATAGGGGAACAGGTCTAACTGGTAGAAGGTCAAACAGAGTAATGTTCTTCCTCCTCCCCTCCTAGTTAAAGGAGCACTGATTGTGTGCAGATTCATACTCTCAGATCTCATCAGGATTGTGGCAGACACGAAACACTTTCTAACATGACCGATGAAACATATCTGATATCTTTTAATAGAAATAATCAAGAAATGGAGCCTCATTTTTATAATTTAGTCCTGATAATTGCATTATATATCTGAGTAAATCATGTCATGGTAATCCAATCTCTCTATTGATGTGTTTATTGATGTACCGACATGAACAACATTTCATATGAGAGTAAGTTTAATATACTGTTGGTCTAAAAAGGAATACAAAATCATTACAGCAGCATGAACAACAGAAACTTGGCTCGTGTAATCTAAAGAATATTGTTTCCGTTTGTTAAACCTTGTTTAAAATGAATTATGCAACTTTTAATAGACCTTATGAGCAGCACATATTCTCATTTCCAATATGTATGTCTTATGTTTATAAATAATTAATGATAAACTTAACTTGCTCCAAGTTTTCACATTAAAGTCCAGACTGATCTTGTGAATCAGTTTGTTTACAGAGGTCTGTCACAAAGGAGAGAATTAGAGTTAATTACTACCACAGCCATGAGCCACGATGTAGTCTTCCTTTCACTGCAACATTATGCAACTACCCCCCCTACTGACCCAGAAGTTAAATGCTCCAGATGTGACAGTTATTCAGTGCATTAGATCTCCCCCCGGGTCTGATCGGTAGAGAAGATACTGTTTCACCTCTGTGGGAAGGTGAAGGTCGTGAATTTCATTCAGTCTTTGCTTGCCCACAGTTTTCCTGATGTACAGCCGGCACAGCTGCATCAGAGGAGACGCTCCTGGGCAGGCATCAGGGGGAGAGAAGAAGCAGGAGCCATGACAGAGAGATGTTTGGATTATTAGTTACTGTTTGAGGCACCAGCCCGATGTAAAGGCCCGTGAAAATCGCCACTACTTGGTGAGTTTGGATTGAATACCTCCTGCTTGTCTCAACATCCTCTCTGCCAGGCTGTTGGGAGGTGCGAGGTCCAGCGGCTGTTTGCCCTCTGAGTTCCTGAGGGAGCGGTCGGCCCCGTGGTCCAGCAGGACTGACACCATCTCAGGGCTGGAGAGACGGGCGGCGATGTGCAGCGACGAGTCACCAGACACACTGCTGTTCACACTGGCACCTTGGAGGAGAGCAGAGACTAATGAGGTATGATGTCCTCACATTACATAACTGGTGGAGAGAAGCTCTGACAGTTCAGTTAAAGCTACAGCAGAGCACCGCTTATCCTCTTCATTGCTTACATTTCCTAGCTAGACTGCATTTACTCAGATTATGAATATTCAAATCAATAAGCCCAAAAAAATAATTTTATGTTAAAGGTCCCATATTATGCTCATTTTCAGGTTCATACTTGTATTTTGTGTTTCTACTAGAACATGTCTACATGCTGTAATGTTAAAAAAACAACTTTATTTTCCTCAGACTGTCAGCCTGAATATGCCTGTATTTAACCTCTGTCTGAAACGCTCCGTTTTAGCGCATCTTGACGGAATTGCAACAGAATTGCGTTGCTAGGCAACAGCTTGGGTCCATGTGTACTTCCTGTCAGCTGATGACATTCACATACACTGCAACCAGGAATAAACTGGGACACGTTTAGAATGTTTACGTTTAAAATTATGTCAAGGGTCTAAATATTGTATATTTGTGACATCACAAATGGGCAGAAATCCTGACAGCTTGTTTCAAATGCAGAGTATCTGAATACGGGCTGTGTGTATTTCCCTGTGGATTGAGTGTTTCGATACTTTCACAGTATTTATATAGGACTTAAGCCTGCTTTATAATAAAAAAAAACATGAAAATCTCACTTTTTTATAATATGGGACCTTTAAGTCAAACACAGCATGCATTTTATACAGGCACGAATCCCTTGTGAAACAGCCAGGGATAGAAAGTAACTAAGTACATTTACACAAGCACTATAATTAAGAATACTTTTAAGGTACTTCAGTATTTCCTTTTGATGCCACTTTATACTTTTACTCCACTACATTTATTTGGCAGATTATGATTTTTTTTTTTCATACAAAACATATGATCAGCTAATGACATATGGGGCTTCTGCAGTGGTGGAGGAAGTACTCAGATCCTAAAAGTAGCGATACTGCAATATAAAAATACTCCATTACAAGTAAAAGTCCAGCATTGAAAATGTCACTTAAAAGTATGTGAGTACTATCGGTAGTGTACTTACTGTATTCAAAGTAAAAGTACTCATAATTCAGAAGAATGACCCCTGTGAGAGTTACTCTATCATAAATGATATTATAAATTAGATATAATAGACATAAATTTGATTATTATTACTCTTGTAGTTGGTCGAAGTGAAACTAATTTTAACTATTTTATATACTGTTGGGTTGTATAATCTATAACAATGAATCATATTTTATATGATATTTTCTAAAGGCATTCTTACCAAGTTGAAGCAGTTTCCTCACAGTACTCAGATGCTGATTGGAGCAGGCGACGTGGAGAGGGAACCCCGATTGGTCGATGTACTGATCCACATCTGCACCGTGCTGAACAAGAGGCTCGATGCACTCTGGATGACCTAGACAGAGTTCCCAGAATCATCACAATGAGAGGTGATGTACTTGAAAGGATGTGCTCTCAAATCTGCTTTGTGCTTCCCGGGCATGAATATGCCATCGTTTTACTTAGTAGCTGAAAACCACAGATTTTTTTTTTTGATCCATTATACATTTCGCAGACCTTTTTCTGATGTTTTGTGCAGTTTGTAGTGACTGACAGCTGGTTCAGCATAGATTATCCGTGCATATGCGGTGAGTGGAATGTGACCTCTAACCTTTGGCTGCAGCCCTGTGGATCGGAGAGCTGGTCTGGCTGGTCCCCAGGGGAGTCGCTCCGTGTTGAAGGAGCAGCGATACGCAGGTTACGTGACCCCGGGCGCAAGCTTCTGACAGGGGGGTTTGTCCATCTACTGTTGAAGCGTTAACCTGACGTGGGTGAGAATATGTTTGAGACAATTCACCAGAAGTTCTCTACAAAAAATCATTAAAAAAGTCAGAATAATAAACAAATCAGGCAAAAGAAATCATATTTTTAGAAAGTGTCCTTAAAAGTGGGGGTTTGACAAGTCAGACTTTGTATCTGCAGATTAGTTAATGTGTGGATGTGACTGCATGCTCGTTGGTCTGTGTTTTGGGTTAATCTCTTACTGATGTGCACCAAAAACAAAGTTAAACCAAGCAATAATTGATATGGTCGCCTCCTAGGAGGATTTAGGAGTTTCTTTCAAAGAAAGACACAAAACATACTGTCTTCATTTGGGATCGTCTTGAATTAAGTTATATTCACAAAAAAAAGCATGATGCCTTACTGACATTTGCCCCATTTTCCATCAGAAGCTTGGCGCAAGTCACGGAGCCTTGTAAACATGCTCCATGGAGGGGAGAAACCTGGTCCAGGGTGTTCAGATTTACAGATGTACCCTGTGAACAATACACAGCACATATAGATTCACTGATTCACAGTTCACTTAAGACATCATGATCTCAATATGATGATTTTCAGATACAGCAAAACCTTTTTCTAAATAGATAAATTGATCATGTTATAATGATCTCTTTGTGCAGTGTAATATAACCTCTCATTAACCTTTACCTGAGCAATGAGTCTCTGCAGAGCGAGGACGCGTCCATTAAAGGCAGCATCATGAATAGGAGACCAGTCCGATTCAAAATCTAGGTGTAGACATTACAAAGTCACCCACAGTTTTGTAATTTTAAATAACATTAATATGCACTAAAATGAAGTGTTGAAGCGTTCTGTGCAAAGCAGGAAACACACTCCAGCTGCAGTGCCAGCATAGTGCTGCCTGCCTGCAGCTACTCACCACTCATCAAAGGGTTGGAGAAAAAAACAGGAGGTCCACTTTGACATGTAGTGTCTCGCGGAGTCTCTTTGTGTCCAGCAGACATACTTCACAGTGCCGTTCCAAAAAAAAAGCTGTTTAACGGCCGGATTGTTTTCGCCTCATAGGTTTTTCCAACAGAGGCTGAACTGTGTTCTATACTCGAAGTCACGAGACATCTGAAAGACGTTTGCTCCTCATCTGTTTTCAGTGTTTGTGTGGCAGGTCTCGGTGCCGTGATGTCATTTCCTCTTGGACAAAAAGTATTTGCCCTGCAGGAAACAGGCTGGTTGAGTTGAGCGGTTGGGTCTCAACCAATGGAGGTGCAGAGGGAGTGGGAGAGGGGCCTGTTGAGCAGGTCTGTAATTTAAATGTAATTTGACACTGTACAGCCACACCCATCCTCTGCTGCAGGAGATGGGTGGTGTTGAGTTGGTAGAGGATGAGTAAACTGAAGGGAAATGAATCAATCTGCAGGTATAAAGTTCTGCTCCACTGTAAAGGTGAAAAAAAGTGTGATAGGTCATGATTTAGTTCCTACATTTAAAGATATACCATCTGTTTCCCATTGGGTCTGATTTAGGATAACACAGCAGTACTTTTTCCTCTGAGAAACCCATTTAATTTGATGTCCTTGGCTAGAATATCATGAAAAAAAATGTTAATTTATAAAAAAAAGCAGTTGCTTAACTTTAAATGGTTAGATAAGAGCAGCTCTAAATGTTTTTTTAATGTGCCTCAGCAATGATATTGCTGCCACTGGACAGACATTTAAAGTCTCCCACCAGTCAAAAATGTGTTTTGCTTATCGTTACTTCACTTAGATGTGTTTGACCTTCACGTGAATGATGTTTGTGCAGTTTGACACCAGACGACTGTTTTCACCTTCATCTGCTGAAGGGGGGAAAGTTTCTCTGTGCTCACCTTAAAATCAGAGTTTGATTTTGATGATTTTGGGACATCACTACATGTGTGATGTGGAAAATTGAAACCTTGAAAGAAAACATATATTTGCATATTCAAAGGGAGATCAATATGCTTTTAAAAATGTATAAGCACTTTTATCTAGTATTTATCCAACATATCCGACAAATTATTATTCAAATCAAAGTATTTTGATCTGTCCTAGAATATGTCTGGAGGGGATATTTAAAGGTGCTAAATATCCTTATGAGAGCAGTGCAGAGCGGCGGTGATTGCCCAGTGGGGCACACACACTGGGACTCACATGCACGAACGCCCGCCAGGACCGTCTCCGTAAACAAAATACAGAGAACTCAAATTACATGACGGGAGAGCGACTTCATTCTCTGCTCAAGATGCCATTACTCCACTATATCTTTACAAAGCAAATAGGGTTGCGTTCGAAATTCTAAACTAACATGCTACGCTAAAAGATTTTTTTTATTGTGTCCGAAACCTTAGTATGAAACCAATAGTACGCAAATTGCATACTATTTCCAGTGAACTATTACAGTATGCAGACGCTGGACACTACAGCGGCAAAAATATCCCACAATGCAATGTGGTACTGACGACATAACAATGGCGTACAGCTCTGTAACGTCAGTAATGCTTCAATTTAAATGTAAGTATAAGATTTCACTTTGCTAGGCATAATATGCATTTATAAATTAGTTCAGAGTTTGTGATTCTCACAAATCATCACGAGGTTGGCACGAGTTACCATGGTAACACGTCTCCAACCGACCATGAGGCTCTTGGGAAGTGACGTGGTAATTACGGATCAGTGCGCCGAACAAGATACATATACTGTTTATTCATACAAGAGCATGTTGAACGATATTGAGTATGTAGTGCATAGTATTGCGATTTTGGACGCAGCCTAGATGTTTGCTGCTGTATTAATGCTCTGAATTTCAAATTTTGCACCTTTAAGTAATTGTAAATTTAGCATTCTTTGTCATTTAATTCTAAATTAACAGATTTTTTTTTTTTGCATTTTGTGATGGTAATGACACTTTGTTGAGATAACAGTGAAAAAATGTTTTTTAAATATCCCAAAAATAAAAAATTTCTTAATTCCATTTAGTCAAAAGTGATCTTAATTAAGAGAATCACATGTTCAGCACCCGTGATAACAACAACCTGCTCTGAATCCCTATAGCAGCTCTGGCGATAAGCTATCCTGACCTCTGACTTCCCTTACAGAGTTCAATTAAGTTCCCACACAACTTCTGTAACTTGACAATGAAATAAATCAGATTCTAACAGCTCCGTTACAGGATACACCCCTGTGATTATTGATTTAGGCTAGTGGCAGTGCTTTATGTGTGCTATAAATATAATACAATAATGTGTAATGGTAGAAGATATATCTCTCCACACACAGCTATTCCCAAATGTACAGCACCAGCAATATCTGTTGTGCTTTGGGAGCTCCGATCACACTGCGTGCAGACCAGCAGAGGGCAGCAACAGAGAGCAGACGTTTGAACACCCAGTCGATACTAACTGTATTCCTCAGGGAGTTGTTAATCCCTGGCAGCAGGCTACAAGCTTGCCATACAATTGACTTTGTGCCTTGTCAGAGAAGGTGCATATGGATTAGAATGCCATTGTACAAACTCAATGAATGCCCTCTCTGTAGTGATGAATAATGAAAGCCCTTGATGCTTTGTTTCCCAAATAAATCTGCTTCAAATGTCCACCCGTTTCCTCAGATCTCTGTCCAGGCGAGCAGCTCCAGCCACTGCCGTGACCTCTCGTGTATCTGGACGTGGT
>CAKAKR010054860.1:4315-15508 GCA_916700685.1 Adelosebastes latens
ATAGAGGAGTTGTTTTCGGTAAGATCTGGGACCCTGTTTTGAAATTTCTTCAAGTTACAGACTAATGTGTTGTGTCCAATGTAAAGCACCTTGCTGTGTATTTTCCATTTTTTGGTATATACACTTTTTTTTAAAGAAAAACTGCTTTATATTTAATTTAATTATGACTGTGTTAATTGTTACTACCCAGGATTGGCTGTGTCTGTTTGTGTTTTCTTGTTCGTTTGTATTCCAGCTAGGCTCTCGAAAAATACTAAATACATATTTTGTAAAGAAAGAGTGCCAGTCAAACCTCAAACGGTGGAAAAAACATGTAAAAAGTGATGGAAATATGAATATATGTCTGATGTGTTTTTTCTGTCGCTATTTTTTGTCTCTTCAGGAGAAGCTTGAGTAACGTTTAAGTCGCATACTTCATGAGCGTCATGATTTATTCTTTATATTTGTTTCCATTGATACACCATCTTTTCCAACTTAGCCAGGCGTAAAGACTATTTTGTGATACTTTATGCGCATATTGAAAATGTGCATGAAAACAGGTGGATGAAAACGCACTTAGCGACAGTCAATTATCAACGGTGTAATGCAATGAGGGGTTATGTGGTTAAGAAGGTGATGTTCTTACCGTTTCGGGAGGAGAAACATGCCAGATAGAGACGTTCTTCTCTTCAGCCTCGTTGTTAATGGACACATAGGACGGCTGGTAAACCTTAGTTGGCTCCAGAATCAACACCTGTAACACAAAGAGAAAAAGATTGACAGACATGTTAGCACGAGTCTCTGAATATGATCTGATCGTGCGTGTTTGTTTGCGTATGTGTGTTCGTACTGGAAAGCGCAGTCGATTGGTGGTGCCCTGCGTGGCCTCGACGATGATGTCCATCCAGAAGTTGAGTCTCTCTCGCTGAGGAGAATGTTCCACCGTCTGCTTCTTAAACCTCTGGATCAGCTGCAGGTTCTGCACCACCGACCGCAAATACCTGGACGAAAATACACATAAGACAAATCAATGGAAATTAATTCCCCTGCAAAAACACTATTTTTACAATTGTGTCACTGAAAGGAAATAGGAACCATTTTTGTAATAAAAAAGACATCATCACACCAATAAGAGTCAAAATTGTGGATTTTTTTGAAGGGGGTTTGGCTAGCTAGCCATTATCAGAGCCTCCTTTTAGTCCTCCTGTAGTCAGCTGGTCACTGGTATTTGAAAATACAGAATATAACTCTGGCTAAAACACAACTATTTTGATTAATAAACATGTATTTCATTGATTAGCTGAGTCTATTTCCTTTACAGTCATTATTCTGCAGAAATAGAGTATTTTTTTTCAGGTTCAGTTCTTCTGGAATACTTTAATTTTACTGATAGCAAACGTGTATTGATATTGTACCATAACAGTACTGACAACATAGAATAGAAACATTTTCTGTGAATGTCTTTACCAGAGAGGCGGCTTGAGTTTGAAGAGCTTCTCGGCGGCCTGCGTAGCTTTAGGGATGTCATTGGCGAGCATGCTAACGGTGAAGAACTGGCCCACGTCCCAGTAGTTATTCATTTTCTCCAGGGAACCTTTGCGCCCCAACAGACTGTTCAACCTCACACCTTAAAACATCAGATTATACGTGTGAAAATATTGTAGAATATTTATAAATACCATCAAGATTAATTTAGACAGCAAAGGATGACCGAACAAATTATTTTTCTAGCAATCTCTGTTGCCCCCTATAGCGTACGTTCGGCTGCTATTCGCTGCTTAATTTGCAGTTACTGTATCAGTTAATAAATTACTCTTAAAATTACACTACTAAACCCATAAAACACAATTTCACCATGTGTTTATAATCTGAAATTGAACTTTGACACAGTGCATAGCTACAGTAAACAATGGGCCATTGAAAGTAACTGACAGCTTGTTTCCAGCTTGGCTTAGGTGTTGTGTACTGGCTTGATATATCAAAGTGGTTCAGGATCCTCCTCATACCTATTTTCCTCAGTTCAATGGAGCTCTCGAACTGTTGCCCAGCGACTATGAGGAGGACAGCCAGGTTGATACCAGAGTAGAGAGTCGGCTGCAGCTCAAACCCTTTTCTGTACCTACAAGAATGCAAATAATTAGATGCAGATTACATATATTTGATAGCATGTGGAAGAGATTAGAGTGCATCAAAGTATATGTGTATATTCATACCACTGTATAGCGTTGTCCCTGTTTTTGGTGTCTTTGCAGTCGGAGTCCAGGAAGATGTCCTTGTATATCCGTCCACAGAGGCAGAACATGTCCGGCGCCGGATGTTCACACGACTGCAACACCTGCAGCATCACTGTGAGAGCCTGTTCTCTGTCACCAGGACTGTTCCTCCTGCACACATACACATGTGTAAATCAAGGTTAAATAAAATCCACAATTTAATGTAGAAATATCATTAAATAAGTGATTTAAAGATAGCTTAACCACACTAAATCATATAAATGACTAAGCCACACCTCATTTGGTTACAGTATATGGAATATTAAACTGAATTACCAAGATCATCAAAATGGGTATTTTTCTATTAAACTTACACCTAGGCAAAAAAAAAAAAGTTAACATAGATTTCGCTACGTTTAAGGCTAGCTTTGACCTCCCCAGTTACTGTACCTTTAACTTGATTTATCTTTCCAACTAGCTGCCTGTCTCTTTGTGACAGTTTTACATGCGTTTTTTTACAAAAATTATACATTTTTATGGGATAATAATTTCCTTTTTTTAGTAAAACAGCTGCCACAAAGTCAGATTCTGGTCTTAACTCAACTAAATATGCAGCTAGTGACTCTGTTTTGACTCTCCGGGGCAGAATACATTTCGGGACGATTAGATTTGTCTTTAATGTAAAGGTAAAAACCCAAAATAGACACCTACTTACTCCATATGGGATCAATAAAATATATCTAAATCGTATCTCAAATTAGTTTGTGCACTTATCCAAAGCCTTGCAAATGTTTGTGTCCAAAGTAAAGCCACCGATTCAAACAAAAAAAGTGAAAAGTTAGTGAAAAGGGAATGAAAGCTTTGAATGTTAGCAATGAATTTGATGGATGAAAAAATAAAAAAGTTATGACTTTAGCATCACAAAAAAAAGGGCCAAAATGTTTGGTAGTAAAAGCTTCCTGTAACGTGAGGATCCGATATGAAGTGGTTAGATCACTCTTGTTGAGAAGAAACAGCCGGATGAAGACGGATAACTTTCTTCAGCAGCACTTCGTTGACTTTACTGCTCTTTCCACTTCGTCAGCTTCACAATAACAACACTTCCTTGTTCCTAACTCGCATGTGACTGAACTAAACAATCAGAAACTAGGATGACTGAGATAAATATGAAAACCACAGAGCTAGATTCAGCAGATTATTGCAACTGTTTTAAAGTCACTGAATAAGTATTTATACATGTAAATATGTAAATAATTAACTGTGTAAACAGTGTACCCTGTGTGTAAACCATGCATGGATTCTTCTGTAGGCCTGAGTCTGAATCCAGCTTACCTGTTGAGGGCGAAGGCGTAGTGGAACTGGATCATGGGCTGCGTGGCCAGATCACAAGTCGGCAGCATCTCTAGAGTCTGAACCAGTTTCACCATGGCATCGTAGTCCTGGTGGTCACATAAGGGGAAATCATTTAATGTATGTGTTTTGCAACTTATATATATATTGTTGTTGTATACAGTTTCTCCATAATAAGACTGTGTTGTGTGTTTGTACCTGTATGTCTCTGTAAGAAAACAGCAGGTTCATGACGATGTCCTGGGTGAGGACTTCCGTGTTGTCGATTCGGAGTTTGATGCGAGACAGCTCCTTGGCCAGCTCCTCTCCCTGGTACTTCTCTCTGGCCTTCCTGATGTCATTTAGCAGGGTGTCCTTAAAGGAAGCACTGCAGAAGACACACAATAAAAAATGTTTTGTCTTCTGCTGCAAAAAAGACCCTATCACAGTAAATGATGTCCTCTTGGGAAAAGCCAGCTCAGAAAATGTTTAATACAAGAAACATGGGAAGAAAACACAAATGAGCTGCTGGTTTTGTGCCACATTCCCGCTAAGTATGTAAAAAGGTGGCATCAAAAAGTCCTAAATTTCAGACGTGTACTATAGCAAACACTGTCACTACTAGTATCTAGTGCTGTAGCTACAAAGCTCATCCTCAAAAACTTGAATTAACTTAAATAGATTCATAATTTTCAATTAATTAATCGATCCATTTTCTGCCTATCTAGGTCCAAGTTGTATAAATTAAAAAAATGATGTAGGAATTATTGTCATATACTGTTGAGAAATACAAAAAAAAAAGTGATATAAGAATAAATAATTGTACGCCATATTGTCCCTACTGGTTTCCTATTGTACTTTAATACTTTGGCAGGTATGATCATGAAAGAGATATTAAATTGCATTATATGTGGTATTAAAAAAGACTTAAAAAGTCTTAAATTTAACTTGGTGAACCCTGCAGAAACCCTGTTCCAAAGCTTTTTTATATATATAATTTTGTATTATATATGTTTTATCCGATTTTCACACACTGCAAAAATAAATCCACAGATTTTTTTGGGGAAAAGTAAAAACAATGTGCTCTTTGGATCATACATTTGTGGGTCCATTTAGTCCTACGAGAGAGAGTCAAGATGCAAGCTAACGGAACATGAATTGCAGCTGCATGTTGGAGCCAATGAAGGTTCCCACTTACACATGAGTTTAATAAGATAACTTGTGTATGATCAAGTTTATTATTTTATTTAAATGTGTCTCACCAGGATGTGACGTGGATGTCCTTCAGCAGGCTGGTGAAGCGGTCGGTCAGGGGGACGCAGAGCGGCCCCAGCAGGTTGTCCCAGCTGGGCTGCATGTACTCACTGGCCCTGCGCTGGGCGTCACTCTCACAGCACATGTACTCGTGGTTAGGAGTCACTATGTAGGGGATGAAGTAGTAGTTACCACTGGATGCCTGGAAGGAGAAAAGGAAACAATTTTTGTCAAAGAAAAAAGAGGATTCAGATTTGACTGTGAGTACCGGAGTCGCTTATAAATATAATGCAGATAAAAAGACAGGCCGGATGCTGATGCCAGGTGTAAAAGGAGACAAGGTAGAGCAAGGCATGGAGAGATTGAGGATTATAGTGACTAATGAGGAGGATCAGTACACTACTGAGATTGTTTGGTAGCATCATGACGACATCAGCAAAGGTTAGCTGAATTAATGAGGCTCACATGGCTGTTAAATATCCAGAACAACAAGAACTAATGCACACTGCAACACCATTTCTTTTCTTTTTCGTTTCTTTTTTATTTCCTTTTTCTTTGTTTTTACATCTCTTTTCTTTTTCTTTCTTTTGGTCTCCTTTAAAAAATGTTCCTTTTGTTTCCAAACAAAGTTGTGGTGTTGTGTTATTTGTAAAGATTATGTCATTCAATTATTTTTAAAAGCACTGGCAAATAAATCACCATTAAAAATATCATCTACTATTTTCACAGATATGAAAATAGCCGCTGGATCTCATGTAGCTTAAAGAAACAGTGTGTAGCATTTCGGGGGATCTAATGGCGGAAATGGAATATAATATTCATAACTATGTTTTTTTTAGTGTATAATCACCTGAAACTTGCTGTGTTTTCGTTAGCTTAGAATGAGCCGTTTACTGTATATCTTCATAAGGAGCGGGTCCTCTTCACGGAGTCCACCATGATTCTACAGAACGGACAAACCAAACACTGGCTCTAGAGAGAGTCTTTCACGTTTTTACGTTACCTGAAGGCCACCATAGTTTTTCGACACGCTTGTGAAACTGCGTTAACTAAACCATGGTACCGCCAGGCAGCCACCGTCTGACTTACGTTGCTCCTAAAGTAGTGTTATTAGGATAAGGGTGGCCTCTGAGCGAGACAAACTGCGTTACCACAGTTTTGCCCTCTTGCGGCTCACGTTACCGTAGTCTTGGAAACTGGTAATCAGTTGGTTGCAATCTGCAACCACATCACTAGATCCTGCCAAATCCTACACACTGTCCCTTTAACATAACTTCTGCTGTTTGGTGCTGAGCAGGTTTACGTGTACAGTGGGATTTTAGAGCTTTTTCGCTGCCTCCTGCGTCCGAAAACGACGGTAGGAGAGTGAACCAAAATTCAGCCTCACTATGAACTAGAGGATGAGCAGCCCATTCTGAATGTAGTATATGTGAACTTGACATCCTCCTCTGCAGAGCAGAGCACCACAAATTTTATCATTTCATCTCAGAAGAAATAGTGGTTTTATTTCACAGCAGCTTAAGTTGAGATACTCATCATCAGAGTGTTCAAAACTCACGTTATCCTTCTTTGGTTTTGTGAGTTACACGCTGTTGTTATGGCATTTAATTTGTTATTCACACAACATCCCATGGCGAGGTCAGGGTGTTTTTTTTAGCCCCTCCTCCATGTTTGTTAATATTATTAGTCTGTGAGAAAATCTCCCAGCATGCCCTGGTGTACCTACTTTATTACGCATTCCAGAGCCTCTGTATTCTGGAGGCAACTGACCCCAGGGAAAACCTAACGCTGGAGGACGAGTGGCCTTCTCCACACACACACAGATAAACACACAGTACATATGTTAAAAGATGAATGTGTGCGTGTGTGTGTGAGAGTGAGAGAGGACAGAGTGAAAGCATGTCCTGAATGTATTTGTACGTGAGAAGAAGAACGGCATTTGTCACGAATGTTATTCCATAAATAGCGCGAGACAGTGTGTGCACATAAATCACACTGTAACACACACGCACACATTAACTTACTGTGTTTTTCTGTGCCACCATGTCCTGTAAGGAGACAAAACAAAGAGCATGTGAGGATTAAGGCTTAATGGTGAAAGAAGCCCAAGATGATGTCCTCAAATGTCTTGTTTTGTCCACAACTCAAAGATATTCAGTTACTGACATAGAGGAGTAAAGAAACCAGAAAATATTCACATTTAAGAGAAGAATTTTGACTTTTTTTTCTTAAAAAAATACTCAAACCAATAAATCGATTATGAAAATAGTTGGCGATTAGTTTAATAGTTGATAACTAATCGATTAATCGTTGCAGCTCTAATGAGAATGGATTTAAAGACTGGACAGCAGAGCTACAGTGTGTATTCTGGTGTACTTTTGAGGTGTACTGCCACATTAATACTTCAAACAGCTGCTACATGTACTGCACACAAACACTGACCAATATGCACACACACACACACACACACACACACACACTAGTCTGTAAATAACACAGCGGTTCACTTTGTTCTAAGGAGCTGCCAAGGAATGGCATCCATGAACTCTGAATCCACCGACAGGAGATACAAAGAGGTGCATGTGTGTGTGGGAGTACCTTCAGTGACTGGGCAGTGTCAGGGTCGGTGTCGTGGTACAGGATGACGTTGTTGGCCATGTCGAAGCTCTCCCTCACGCCCAGATGGTAAAACAAGGACGGCTGCCGGAACACATCACTCATGTCCACAACCGCGATGTCTGGAAGGAGGGAGACGACCACGAGGATGAGCATAAAGGGGGTGACAACAACAGAAAAACACTCTCAAACCATCAGCCCTTGAGTAAGACACTCTGAAGCACTACAGGCTTTAAGGGTGCGTCTGATCCATCATCCATGACCTCTGACCTTATCAAAGTGGGAATGTTTTTAGCAGTAAGCATCAGTGGTGGAAGAAGTACTCGGCCCCAGTAAGTCAGGAGACGCTTGCTTTTCAGCATTTTAGTCAGCAGTGGTAGAAGAAGTACTCACATCCTTCACTTAAGTAAAAGTAACAATACTCTCTCACTCACTCACTCATCCCAAATAATGTGCAAATAAATGTAATGGAGGAGTAAAAAGTACAATATTCCCCTCCAAAATGTAGTGGAGTTTAAGGAAAAAGTTGCAATAAATGGAAAAATACTCAAGTAAAGTCCAAGTACCTCAAAATTACACTTAAGTACAGTACAGTACAGTAGTTTTAAGACAGGTTGAGACTAAAAAAGACAGTTGGAAACTCCTTTGCAAGCTTGCAAAATGTGTTATTATCGCTATCTGATCTTACATGAACAAAAACACACGTGTAAAAACTACAAAATATCAAGAATAGGGGGTCTTTTTGTTGTTTCTCTCTGGAGCAGATAGAAGGCCATTTTTCTTCTTCTTCTTCTTTTTCTTCTTCTTCTTCTTCTTCTTCTTCTTCTTCTTCTTCTTCTTCGTTGTTGGAGTTTTATGGCGATTGGCAAACAACTTTATGGTGAATTACCATCGTGCATTACTGCCACCAACTGGTCTGGATTGTTTAGTTTCTGTGCTTTTATACTCAGGTTGTCAACACATCAATAAAAAAACACAAATGTCAACCTCATGGTGGCGCTAGAGAAAAAGTCGAGGGATCACCAAAAGTCACTAAGATTCATCCACTTTAGGGCAGGAATTTATCTGCACAAAACCTCACAGCAATCCTTCTGAGATATTTCAGTCAAAGTGAGCCACACCTCTAGCATGGATAATAAACATGCATTTCATATTAGCGATGTAATTGTCTGTTAATTATAGGTTAACATCATGTACTGTGTATACAAAGACGTCCCTCACAGCAGACTCTCAGACATGTCACGTCAGGATAACCACAGTTTACCAGTCCCACCCTGCATTGTGCATGCTGGCTCTGTGGTTTACTGGGGAACTTGAATGGCGCTGAGCCATAACTAATGTTAATAATTACACCTGTGTTGTACCTGCTATGACTCAAACTGATAACATGCTTTTATTGAGCCTGTTATACCAAACACATCCTATCTAGAAGACAAATGAAAGAGGTTTTTGTGGCTGTTTGTCTCCATCATCTACTGATATTTTAACTTTTTAACCAATTAGATTCTTTCATCTTAGTCATTGTATTAGCAAATAAATAATAAGCCACATAAAGAGTCAGATATAGATGTAGCCTGATTTTAAATAATGATCGAAGTATTGCAATGCTATGGCTTCTAATGTTTTCAATTAACGTATTAATTTTGGCCATACTTACTGTCTTAGGCTACACTATAGCCTACTAATGTGTAGACTATAGTACAATTCATGGCAATCTTGCTTTCTTCTAATACTGTCCATAAGCATGCCTTATTTAAATGCTTCTTGTGGCAAAACTTGCTTAAACATTAGCAGCAGATAAAGGCTTCGTGTTTTTCAGGTTTTCACTGTGAGTCAATGTGGAACTGAGACTTTAAATGTCTTCCTTTTCAATCACATTATCTTCCTTTTTATAAAACACTCACACACAATCTTCTCCACCACACTGTCACTCTTTCTCTCCTGAACAAATAAAGGTCAACATTGTCATTCCTCACTTTTGAAATAGCTCTGAAATTGCCACTCAAACGCACCATAATTTAATTTAATAACAATAAACTCATATACTCATACACACTAGAAGCTAGAATGGTGAAAGATGATGCTGTGTGGGAGTAATTATCTGAGATGAGTGAGTTATAGTATTATTAAATATCATCCTTATAATAATAGTCATACTGCACATATAATAATTTTTATATTCCCAGCAGGACTTTGGTGATTTACTGGTCTAAATACATATAGTTTGCACACAGTTGTCCTTTGTTTCAACTGCATTTCAGTGTCTATTTCAACATGCAGTTGAAACAACTTTTACACATCTTATGCAAAACATGACTTTTCAAGATAAATTACCCCTAATGCAGTTCAGCTTCCAACTCTGCCAGTTGTACATCTCATCTTCTAGGGTTTTCAGCAGTGCAGTGCAATGCATTTGAGATTTAACATTTTTAGCCAAGTCATTTCCCATTTCTGCATTTTCAGCAATGCTTTGCAATAAATTTCAGCTGTCAGCATTCCCACGCATTTTCAGCAGGAAATGCATTTTCTAGTTTCATAACAATATTCTGTCTAATACACACTAGAAGCTAGAATGGTGAAAGATGATGCTGTATGGGAGTAATTATCTGTGAGATGAGTGAGTTATAGTATTTTTTAAATACTATCTTTATAATAGTAATCATACTGCACATATGAGAATTTGTACATTCCCAGTAGGACTTTGGTGATTTACTGGTCTAAATACATGTAGTTTCATTTCAGTGACTATTTCACTATGCATTTGAAACAACTTTTGCACAACTTATGCGTAAAACACGACTTTTCAAGATAAATTACCAATTTGTAACCTCAAAGTCTCTTAATTTTTGACCTGTAAAGGACCCAAAGTCCTGCTGTTCCATTACCTGTATCGTAGAAACTGTCCAGCACTGATGTTGATAGTTTGCACACAGTATATCTGTTGTTTCAACAGCATTTCAGTGACTATTTCAACATGCATTCAACAACTTTTACGCAAACTTGTGACCCAAAGTCATGCATTTCATTACCTGCATCGTAGAAACTGTCCAGCACCGATGTCTCTCCAAAGTCCAGCCGACCGAAGGTGAAGGTGGTGAGCAGCGCGCTCTCCGCGTCGCAGGCGCTCTGCAGACTCTGCAGCGCTCCGGACTCCGGGCTGCTGGCCAGCACCGACTTCAGACCGTCGTTCAACACGTAAACAACCCGCAGGGAGCGCTGCTTGGCCGGCGGACACGGGCTGGACACGTCGGTCCTCTCTCGGTCCCTCTGGTCCCGGTCCACCACGCTCACCCCGGCGGAGTGCTCTCCTCCCATGTCGGAGACCTGCGAGCTCTGCCCAGTATCCATACCGGGAACTATAGGGAAGTGTTTCTTCTTTATCTCCTTCCTACTTCCTTGATTCTGTCCTCTTCTCTCTCCTCGTCTCGTGCTCCCTCTCGCTCACCTGTTGCGCACCTGTCGCAGCCTGAGAGCAGCGCGTCTGAGTTTGTCTCTCCGCATCTCCGCCTCATTAACTCACATCATCTGCTGATTATCTCGCACCAAGAAGTCCACTTTAACCCAGACTGGATCCGACTAGATCCAGGATGGAGAGGAGGACATGTGGAGAGAGAGAGGGGGAGAAAACAACATGCACCCAGAAGTTACCTCTCACTCTGGTTTCATGGGCGACATTGGCACTATGGTCTATACACAGTAAACAGTTGCTGTTAATTTACAGCAGGATTTCAACAGTATTAACCTGTTATTGCTAAAAACAGTGCAGTTTTTTAACTGAACTATAATGCATTCTTAAAAAACA
>CAKAKR010054871.1:0-28363 GCA_916700685.1 Adelosebastes latens
GCACTTCTTCCACCACTGCTGTTATGTATTTATTTTTGTCCTTGCTAATCTGCTCTTATCCTTATTATAATACAATTATTTATATAGCACTTGTCAAAACAATAAAATTGCGCAAAAAGATCAATAACAAATATATTAGTAAAATAGTAAAGTGGTAAAACAAGGTGATACAAACAAATATGTATACACACAAATGTATATAAAACAACATGTGTACATATAGGCACAAATAACACTGGGACATTATAAAAAATGCCATCCTACAATGGATTCCAATTGGTGTAACAGCATTATGTACAGTAATAAAAGATGGGAATGTTATGAGTTTTCAGGAACTGAAACAAAACTATTCATTGAACAACCAGGACCACTTTAGATATTTGCAATTAAGGGACTTTTATGACAGAGAAATAAAGCACAATGTAAATTTAGATAAAAATGGGATAGTTAGAACCATAATTGGAGTTTATAATTAAATAAAATATAGGATAATATCTACATTATATTAGAGCCTAATGGAGAGAAGGGGAAATACAACATCGTATGTAAAGCTGAAATGGGAAAAAAGAACTGGGTGTCACTATTACAGAAGATGAATGGTTGCATATCTGGAGAACACAACAGTCTACAACATCTTCACGTACATGGAGACAACACTGTTGGAAGAATGTAATCAGATTTTTTATAACACCCCAAATTACAAACAAATACTTGTCTGTAGCACAACCATGCTGGAGAAGATGTGGGGCCATAAATGTAGACCATTCACATATATTTTGGCTTTGCCCTGATGTTGCACAGTTTTGGGGAAATGTTCATAAGGTTATTTGCAAAATTCTGGACTTTGATATACCCAAGTCATGTATAGTACTGTATTTTGGTAATATGACTGGAACACTGTGTTAAGAGAAGACAGATACCTGCTGACAGTGTTGTTGGCGGCCTGTAAGAAGGCCATTACGAAGAGATGGTGTAAGGCAGAACCAGCTACACAAGATGGATGGCTGAAAATTGTGACTGAAATACATGATATGGAACTGTTAACCCATAGGATAAGAGCACAAGAGGAGCAATGTGGAGAGAAGTGGGAGAAATGGACAATGTTTACGTAAAACTTTCAGGTCACCTGCCACCCTGGCAGATAGGTTTTCCTTATATTAAGAAGACAGGTTTTCCTTATATTAAGAAATATTTTGCCTAAATTAAAATAGTCAGGGATTAAGGTTACATGATATATTTCATATGTTTCCTGTCTGGTACCACTGACTCAGTGTTTAAAATACTAAAGCCTTCTAGATAGATTTCAGAAGTGGCAGACAAAAAAATGGAGTAGCCGGTAGAAATGTTCAGTGACCTGCCACAGTGGCACGTGAGGAAAAAACTTAATTTCAGACTCTGTTTACATGTCAACGACAAGATGAGGAAATGAACCATTGAATATGTCATAGAAATAAAAAAACTTTGTAGAGACAGGGCAGTATATATCCTTTCATGTTTTTTTTTTGTTTTATTGTTCTATGTGTATGTTGTCTTTATGTGATGGAAAAACAATACAAATAAAGTATATTAAAAAATGCCATCCTAAAAGAAGTAAATATATTTTAAATAAATTAATTGTTGACACTTTTTTCAATTTTTTCTTATTTTCCCTGTAGCACTTCATTTGTATGAAAAGGTGCGATACAAATCAGCTTTTTGGGAAAGTTTCTTCCTGTTTACATATCTGAGTTGTGCCCTGAAACCTTGGAAAGAGAGTTAATGAGGTCATGTGGCGCCCTCTGTCGACATACAATCACACAACAAGGACATAATGTATTTTCGTTTTCCAGAATGGATGTACAGTAGCTCTCACACGCAGTCTTGTTTCTGTGTAACCTCACCTATTGTCACCTGTAAGACCTGACTCTACACATCCAGCAGTCTGACCGGAACACCTGACTGTGTGTGTGTGTGTGTGTGAGTGTGAATACAGGTGCGTGAGTTTAAATGTAAGTGTCGTCAAAAACAGCTGGATGCTACCGGAAGCTGCTCGGCTAGCAGGCTGTATCTGTAGCCGAGCAGCAGCCTCTGCAGAGCGGTGAAGCTGTCACATCAGAGCCGCTGCTGCAGGACCGGAGGAGGGATGGATCACTAAACCCTGCGGGGTAAGTTACCTCCGACATTAAGCTACATTCAGTCGTTGTATTTACCATGAAGTCATCTTTACAGTTCCGCCTTTAGTGCTACTTGTTTAGACATAACTTCTGTTGTTTGTGTGCAGTGATCAGTGATCAGTGAGGATGAGGAGCCGCAGTAACTCAGGAGTAAGGCTGGATGGCTACGCCAGGCTGGTCCAAGAGACCATCCTGAGACACCAGGTGAGTCCAGACAGGTGTGGCAGGATACAGGAGACAAGCAGCAATAATAATACCACAGTGTAGAAATATTATGCTACAAGTAAAAAGTCCTGCATTTACTTACAAAAATGTGCATGTTTGCATCAAAATATACCTAAAGTACTTATTATGCAGCATGGCCAATGTCAGAATAATATATATTATATCATTATTGATGCATTACCATGTAAGCATCACTCTAATGTCGCAGCTAGTAAAGGTAGGGCTAATTTGAACTAGATTCAAGATTCAAGCCCTTTATTGTCATTGTGTAGTACAACGAAATTAGATTGTGACAATCCCATAGGTGCTAATGAAAAGATAATACAATAAAAAAAGAGATAGTGCAATATAAATATAAAAAATATAAAAGATAATACAATATACAATATAAAAATATGTATATTGATGAGATGACAGTTTTGCCAGATTACAGTTTTGCCAGATTATTGCACAAAGTGTCCATAAGATAATGATATAATTATTGCACAGAGTGATCAGCATTTTATTGCACATATCCGTAACAGTAGATTTACAGTATTTACATTGCAAAAGTGACACAAAAGTACTACTTTACATACTAATTGGTAGCTTAATCTATAATAATACGTCATAATTTATTTGTTGATTACATTTTTTGTATTAATAGTTTATGACATAGAGGGAAAAATACATTAATGCATTGTTACATTGTGATTCTGGAGGAAGGTCATTGAGTGTTTAAGCTATGTTAATTGGTAAAGTAGTTCCTCTTCCAGCCAAACGCTGTGTACTTGCCTGGAGTTTTCCCCAGAAGAATATGTTGGTACTGTGCAGCACATGGTGCTTATTGACTCTGGACTCGTTTATAGAGCACTCTCACTCTTTCAAAGGATTTATACCACAAGTATATAATCTGAATGTGCAAAGTAACTTAAGCTGTAAAATAAATGCTGTGGAGTAAAATATTGGCCTTCAAAATGTAGTGGAGTTGAAGTATAAAGCAAAATAAAATGGAAATAAGCAAGTTAAAGTACAAGTACCTCAAATTTGAACCTTCCACCACTGCATTATCATCATTATGGAAAATGTCTAGTTTTGTTACTCAAATCCTCCATTTTCTCCTGCAGAAGTATGCCAGGCATGCAGCTGTTATGTAGCCTGTATAGGTTGAGCTTCAACCGGATTGAGCTGCATAGAAATAAACAAGACGTGAGCAAAGTTCAGCCTCTGGAATAGGCTGAGGACCGGGAAACTATGCACCTTTATCTATCAGCACGTCAACAGTCAGTAGCCGTCTGCTGCGACCCAGAGGGGTCACAGCTGATAGAAAACAGAGCCAACTCTCCTTAACACAGCATGAATATGCAAGGGTGGGGGTTTGGTTTCTCTTCAACCAAAAACTGAAACAACCACAGTATATACTGTAAATGTCTGTATCATTAAATACACTTTAAAGTGAAGCCCCTGTGTGTGTGTGTGTTTGTGTGTGTGTGTGTTTGTGTGTGTGTGTGTGTGTGTGTGTGTGTGTGTGTGTGTGTTTCAGAACCCAGTGACGGGACTTCTGCCCGCCAGCGCCCAGAAGAAGGACGCCTGGGTGAGGGATAATGTGTACAGCGTCCTGTCCGTGTGGGCTCTGGGCATGGCCTACCGCAAGAACGCAGACCGCGATGAAGACAAGGCCAAGGCCTACGAACTGGAGCAGGTGTGTTTGTGACAGAGAGAGGGTTAATGTTCACACCAGGGTTTGTTTGTTCTACCTGTTATATGGTGGGCTAAATGTTTTACAGTAGCAAGCTTTTCACATTCTCATTTGATTAGTTTACTCAACTGTGGTTTTATATCACATGTCTAATTTTCAAATTGATGTTTAAAACACTGAACTGTATGTTAACTGTTACAGATCTAACTTGGTAAAACAATATCGTCAGTGCTAAAATAAGTTCATTAATCAGCCAGTTGATTGAAAGAATTTAAAGAGAACCAATTTGTTGTGTATGAAATGAAAAATAAGATATGCTGGTTACAACTTAACAAAATTGGACATTTTTATTCATATATATTGTATTATTCCAAACTATGTAATTTGGTTTTCTGGCTGTTAATCAGAGGAAGTAAGCAAATTATAAACATCACTTTTAGCTCTTGTGATTTTGAGTTGTTTTCTAGATTTAATGATTACCAATAAATCAATACATTTAATGCAATGTTTAATTACTCAGTAATAAAAATGATTAATTACAGTTTAATAATTTAATCATCACTTATTGTTGCATGTACTAAGGTGATGCATTCATTTTCTGACATGTTATGTGACCGCGTAGTTCAGGACAAACAGTGATCGAACCACATAGTCAGTGACTACGAATCTTTGAACTGAACTGAACGGAGCGGTTAGAATCAGCAAAGTGATTTGTGATTTCTGCTACCCTCTACTAAAAATAGAAAATAATTTGGATTGCAGTGACGTTTTGTTTGATTTTTGTAGCTTACTAATGTTGTTGTTTGTTGGCAGAGTGTGGTGAAACTGATGCAGGGACTTCTGCAGTGCATGATGAGACAGGTAAGACGCAGCTGTTATGTATGTGTATATGTAAACATCATAATCCGATAATCGTAATATGTTTGTTTCTGAGAAACCACAATATGTTATCTGCAGCACTGTGGTGTTTAAACAGACTGTTTTATGTAAACAGCTTCTCCAGGTTACTGACCACAGTCTGCTACCATCTGCTAATAATTAACAATATGTTGGTGATTTGCATGTTGAAGTGAAAGTGATAGTGAAAGCCCGGCTCCATTAACATTGTGTGTTGTTTGTTACTCTCATCTTTCATTACTGGAAATACGACGAAGATGCCAAATTCACAGCAGAGTGCTAAAATGCCGCAGTGCTCGGGCAGCCATAAAGCAAAGAGGCTAAGATATCTTCATCAGTAGGCCTAGATACATTACTCTGGAGACTCACTGGGATGTTGAGGAGTCAGAAACAGCAATCAGAAACCCTTATTATGATCTAATCATGTAAACAGAGACAAGAATAACCGGCTTATTCTTTTCTATGTCAGCATTTTGTCCCGCGTGTGATCAACATTAGGATATGGGGCATAAGTGGGATTCACACTCCCTGGGATTTATCCAACAGTGAATTAACCTTTCATTTTCATTTTTGAGATCATTTTTAAGCAGAAATCTGTATGTTGGGGAGCTTTTTGTTGAATGTCATCCCCCATCTCTCTCTTCTGAAAAAAAAACACAACAAAAAACAACAAAAAACAACAAAAAAGAAAAACTTCAACCATTTAGGAGTCTGACTTTTTATGCTAATATCCCTATTTGGTCCCTTCTGGCCCAGACAAAAGGCCACGGACTGATATGAGTGTGTGCATATTTGCATATTTACATATTTGCATATTTGCATGTGTCATCAGGTGGCCAAGGTGGAGAAGTTCAAATACACCCAGAGCACAACGGATTGCTTGCATGCCAAATACGATACTCCCACCTGTGCCACGGTTGTTGGGGACGACCAGTGGGGCCATCTCCAGGTAGACGCCACCTCCATCTACCTGCTGATGCTGGCGCAGATGACAGCCTCAGGTACCGTTTCCCATTACCCATTAAAGATGACTTTTGGTTTAAAGACGCCGCACATTTCTGACACTGGATTTGAAAATGTCTGACTCTGCCGTAGTATCAAAACAAGACACTGTAGCAACAGTAATGCACCCTCCCTGCTTGGTCAGTTTCCCTTCTGGCGAGCGCTGCAGGTCCTCGAGAGGGACAGTAAACGTACCTAGCCATGAATTGGTCGCTGAGTGTGTCACGTTGTCATGCAGGTCTTCGCATCATCTCAAACCTGGATGAGGTGGCCTTCATCCAAAACTTGGTCTTCTACATAGAGGCTGCTTACAAAGTGGCGGTGAGTAACATTTTCAGAGATTTGGGAGTTTGATTTCAAGTAAGACTGCCCCCTCTTAATGGATGAGTCGACTAATCAGTCATTTTGGTTTTAGTCGATTAAGATTTCTTTTGTCGATTAGTCGTTTTTTATGCTTTTTTCATGCTGAATGACTTATTTCTAAGAAACTTATGAGCACATCTCTAGTAAACACTTTTGTGTGATTCTTTGTGGAGAAACTCAGTTTAACAGATCTGTTGATTAAATTAACTAATCGATTAAATGACAAAATCATAAGAGTGTTAGTCGACCAAGAATTTCTTTGGTTGAAGACTACAAGTTTAAAATGAAAAAAAATCTGTTGGTGTAGAGTTAGAAGGAAGTAAGCTTACTGTAGCCTGCTCCTCATCTCTGCTTGAGGCTACATTAGCAGCTACTAGAATAACACAACTGAATCTCTGACTGAACTGCCAGTGGTCCAGTTGAATTCTGGGTAATGTAGGCGCCAGGTTTATGACAAGGAAGAAGAATGCGTGGGATACAAAAAAGTCAATAACTTTTGTTCTCCTGCATCGACCATCGATCGATCCATCGTGAATCTGATCTATTATAGTAGCGCATTTGGAAAGAAATGATGTCACTACCTTTTATCCCCCCTGTAGGATTATGGGATGTGGGAGCGAGGTGACAAGACCAACCAGGGCATCCCCGAGCTCAATGGCAGCTCTGTAGGAATTGCTAAGGTACAGGTTGTTATTTTTAGTATTTATGATATACTATACAGTATATAAAGAAGTGTATAAAGTGTGTATTGGTGCATGGATGTGTGTGTGTTTGCAGGCAGCTCTGGAGGCCATAGATGAGCTGGATCTGTTTGGTGCCCATGGAGGGCCGAAGTCAGTCATCCATGTTTTGCCCGATGAAGTGGAACATTGTCAGGTATCTCTGGCTTTGCCTTCAGCCATCTCAGCATCACTTCTGCTCCTTATCTTTCCTCTGCTGAGCATGTCTGTGTGTTTTTTCCCTCAGTCCATCCTGTGCTCTATGCTGCCCAGAGCTTCAACCTCAAAGGAGATAGACGCCGGCCTTCTGTCTGTCATTTCCTTCCCTGCTTTTGCTGTTGAGGATGCGGAGCTGGTGGCAATCACTAAGTCCGAAATCATAAGCAAACTGCAGGTACAGTCAACACACTCTGAAACACTACACAATTCAGTGTTTTACCCTTGACTCTTTTTCCCTGTACATGTAAGTCAGTTAGCATGCTAACATCTCCACCCTTCAGGGCCGCTATGGCTGCTGCCGCTTCATCAGAGATGGATATCGTTGTCCTAAAGAGGTAAGATAATCTAAGATATTATTCTCTAAATGCTGGGATTTATAATGTATTTAATTGCTGTAGAAATCATGCAGCAGGGACATAATACATGTAGGTGTAAGAGATAAACACTCAACACCTAAAGTATGAAATGAGACATGAAGTGCACACTTGGCGTGGATGTCATACTGTAGGTAGTTTAGTATGATTTCTTTCCTGTTGTGAGATAATTGTAATTGTGTATTATTATGTATATATCATGGCTGTTTTCTGACTAGGACCCGTCTCGGCTGCACTACGATCCTGCAGAGCTCAAGCTGTTTGAGAACATCGAATGCGAGTGGCCCGTGTTCTGGACCTACCTCATCCTGGACGGTATCTTTGCTGGAGATCAAGTGCAGGTAATAAGACCAAACACACTGTTCCAGTCTCTATTGTATTCACACAGTCATGGAGTCGCTTTGCGCTGCAGATGTAATAATGAACAAATGACTGTGTGCTTTTTGCTCAGGTGCAGGAGTACCGAGAGGCGCTGGAGGGCATTTTGATCAGAGGGAAGAATGGCATCAAACTGCTGCCTGAACTTTATGCTGTACCTCGTGACAAGGTATCCCACTTCTATGGGACAAATATGGCAGATGCATCTTTATTCTAGTCACATTGTAGTTGCAGAAAATCTACAAACCAGTCTGAAGAAACTGCATGAAAGATATGAGATCAACTGTTTCATGAAGATGACAGGACTGGTCTTTATCTTTTAAAATGTTTGGTTTTCATGCGATAACATACGATTGATATAAGATATTGAGTTGTATTGTATGGCATTGCATTAAATCTGTTTTTGTTTGAGTTAAAAAAGCTTTGCAAGAATATTGACAGACCTGCTGTAGATAAAATGACAAAAACAAAAATAACGTTAGTTAATCTGTTATATTATGCTTATATAGATAAGGGCTGCACAATTAATCAAAATTTTATCGAAATCGCAATATGGCCTACTTCCATTTTCAAATGGCAGGAGGTGCAATATGTGTTTAAGGTGAAATGTGTGTCAAAATACCATTTGAAATTAAATAGTGTCGTGCTGCAGAGATGTCCTGGCCTACACATCATACCTGTAGTGGTGATCTACTATGAATCTTGATTTCTTTTATTTTTGTTGGACAAAATGGCTTTTACATATTCTTGATTGTTGGTACTTTTGTTTTCAGCCATGCTAACAGCATGCTAGCGCCATAATCAGGTCAAAATTTCAATATGTCCAATGGTCTATTTTTTAGTCTATTTCATCTATTTATAATAGTAATATAATATATAATATAATAATATAAGGATTATTTTGTACACATTACTGTACTGTGGTATTAGAGGGGTAATCTGAGAGCCTGTCAGCTCTCCTCTGTCCTGTTTACTTCCTGAACACTTTAAATGCAGCCATCACTACAGATATGCTTTGCAAATGGCAATAAAACAGTGTCAGGGAAATCAGACTAAACTGCATATTGACCTCTGTACCTGTATATCAGGCAACCAAATAAGAATGAGCACATGTTTTGTCCTCTAACAGGTGGAGGAGGAGTACGGCAATCCTCACTCAGTGGACAGAGTGGCCATGGGGCAGCTGCCGCACATGTGGGGACAGTCGCTCTACATCGTGAGCTGTCTTCTGGCCGAGGTATTCACAGAACACCACCTCTAATGTTGGCTTGCAACACTGGAATCTGGAGTAATGTCGATTTTTTATTGTAGATGAGGAATAGGGCACTTTTAATAGATTTGATAGACTTTTAATCATCTTTTTCTTTCTGTTTTAAGGGTCTTTTAGCACCAGGAGAGATCGATCCCCTCAACAGGAGATTCTCTACAAACTTCAAGCCAGATGTTGTGGTACAAGGTTGGTGATCAATCATTAGTTTTAGGGAAATGTCAGACCAGAAGTTGGATTAAAAGATTGGTTGAATCTCAGAAAAAGTGGGAAAATAAGGTACAGGAAGTTAGAAAGAAGAAGAAATCAGTGTTCAATTGAAACAATTTTGTTGCATGGATAAAAAAAATGAAGAGGGAACTTTACATTTCGTGGATCTTTACCACAACTTCAAAAATATCAAGAATGCCCAAGACTTCTTTCTAATGTTGTTCTGATGTTAGCATTGGTTTATATACAGATTTCCTTATAGAGGGCAGAATATAATGTATTTCTTTTTGTGTGTCAGTTTGTGTGGTAGCAGAGTCGGAGGAGATCCAGGAGTTGTTAAGTGATCATGGGATCGGGGTCCAGACGATGTCAGATGTTATGCCTATCAGGGTCATGCCTGCTCGCATCCTGAGCCATGTCTATGTCCGACTGGGTAAACGAGCACCAAGCGCTCTTTCCTTTAGTGTGCAGGTGTGTGTGTTTTTGTGTGATAATAAGAGTGACATCTTGTGTCATTTTCACAGGGAACTGCAAGAAACTGAATTTGAGCGGGAGGCCCTACAGACACATCGGAGTTCTGGGAACGTCCAAATTCTACGAGATCAGGAATCGCTCTTATATATTCACCCCCCAGGTATAAACTTGCTTCATAATCACAACAACGAGGTGGTACAGTAGTAATGAATACTGCTGACTTTAGTTTCTTTTCTGTGCTCCAGTTTCTGGATCAGCACCACTTCTACCTGGCACTGGACAACCAGATGATTGTGGAGATGTTACGAACTGAGCTGGCCTACCTCTCCTCTTGCTGGAGGATGACAGGACGGCCCACACTCACTTTCCCCATCACCCGCAGCATGCTGGGTAATAAAACCAAAGCAAATCAGTCTCACAGATTTAGTTTTCAGTGTTTATGGAAGTTTTGATGTGTGAAACCTTCTCATATTTAAACCAGCACGTTACATTCCAGCAGCTTGTAGAAATAGATAACTTAGACATGATAAAGGTGGAACAATGAATGCTTGGCCAAAAAGGTCTAAAAAGGTTACATTTAATATGTGGTTTCTACGCATGTAGCTGTGATCTTGAATTTGCGCTTCACAACATTTATTCACTTAATAAGACCTGGATACGGTGCTCAGCCTTGCTTCCAGTTTTTTCCAGTGGCCACTCGTGATATTGCAGTGCAAAAATCCCTTAGCAGCCCGAAAAGCATTTTCCCCATAGACCACCATTGTAAAAGAGACATCTGTAAAACTGTTGAGTACACAGGTCGATTATGACTCTTTCTATTATGAACTTTTGAAACATGGAGGATTTATATTTGTAAAACTCTCCTCAAGCCAAGTAAATCGGTGACGTAAACATAATGTAAAGTCTATGGGCCGAACGTGAACTTGTGGGAGAAACACTACTGCGCATAATCAGTGGGCCGCCTACCCAAGGAGGGTGAAAAGAGAAAATGTCACGTGTCATCAACGCATCATATCATTGGAATACAACACATGTGCAGTCAAATCTGATCTGCTCTCGCTGAAATTGAGCCAATAGCAACACACAACCTCAGCTCCAGTTACACTGCACATGTGTCATACCCCCTAGCTCATGACCGTGTCCCAGCCTCTTTCAATAAGCCTACATACCCTGGAAGTAAATCCAGAAGCTAGAAAACTTTTTTGGCGTATGCGCCAGGCGAGCAATTCTCATTGGAATGAATAGGTGCCATCTTGGGGTCCGGTATCCAGTTCTTACTATACATCCATGGTGTTTCCCCTTTGAACAGTGTTTCCTGTACTGCGGCTGTCCATGGTTGGGGCTTAATATAGGTTGACGTTAAGCTATAGTTAGGTATTGCAGAAATGACTCATTTGGCTTAGGGCTATGGCTGAGTGTTGTTATGCAATGTTTATTCTCTTGTCACCTGTAGAAGAAAATATAAATATATGCTACTGTTAGGTGCACAATTAGATTTTTTCCTCAAATGTGAAACCTCTTACTCAACTTGCTCTTTCACTCCTTCCAACTCTAAATCTAATGTGATGCTGGAAACAACAAAGTAGAAGCCCATTGTGTTGTTAACTTGGAAATGTAGGAAATGTCTTAGTGGGGTAAAAAAAGTACAATACAAATCACGTTAAACTAAGTACACCAGAAATGAAAAGGAATTGGCAGCATCTCAAAAATTGAAAACTGAAAACAGATTTAATTTGTGTATTTCAGAGTCTTCCATGTTTGTTTCTCTTGTGACTCCAGTATTACTCTGAAGTGTATTTGTCTTACGCTAACATCCCTCGTTAGTCCCACAGTGCTGCTGACCTGCACCTGCCTCGAGACTCTCAGGGCAACACAGACTTTGCGGCGTTGGTGAGGCAGCTGAAAGAGTAAGTACGGACTCAGAGACAACTGCACACACACACACACACAGCTTATTGTCAGCTTTGGCACACTAATAAGTGAACGATTCTTTTGTAATGACCTGTCCTGTGTTTTTCCCCGATGAGCAGAGGAGCTGATTGGCTGGTGGAGTTGTCAGGTCCCGGGCAAGTCGGGGCCAGCGTGCGTTCCCTGCTGGAGGAGCTGTATGTACAAGCTGGAGCCTGCAAAGAGTGGGGACTAATTAGATACATCTCTGGGATACTACGCAAGAGAGTGGAGGTCCTCGCTGAGGTCAGTGAGATGTCATTTTCTATCACAGAATCTGGATCCCATCTGGATCCCATCTGGATCCCATCTGGATCCCATCTGGATCAGGCTCTACCTCCATCTATTGGCCATTAGAAAAACTGCATCATAACTTATTGAATCAGAATCAGGTTTATTGCCAAGTAGGTTTTTACATACAAGGAATTTGCCTTGGTATTTTGGTGCACGACACGAAAAATTTATTTAAAATATTAAAAATATATGTTTTTGAAGGGAAAAGAGCTGTACAGATCTGTTTAAAATAAAGATTGACTTCAATCCTCAGCCATGATGAAGAGTCTCTGAGCAACACTTTGAATACCTGCTGAATAACTTGTGTATATAAGTTGTGCAAAACGAGTCTCATCTACAGAATAATTTAAATAATTTCATGATGAAAATGTGTATTTGTATGCTCCTCAGGCCTGCACGGATCTGATTTCCCATCATAAGCAGCTGACTGTAGGGCTACCTCCTGAACCCAGGGAGAGAGTCATCACAATGTAAGAGATTTTGTGCTCACATTAAGGGTTTATTGAATTAGTTACCACATAAACCAACTCTTCCTCCTCACTGTTTCCTTTCAGTCCACTTCCTCCCGAGGAGTTGAACACTCTCATCTATGAGGCCAGCGGTCAGGACATCAGCATAGCTGTACTCACACAGGTAACTCTTGAACCTTTCTGCCCGCCACAAGACTTCTTTTTCAGACGCTAACCTTCCAGCTGTTTGTCATATAGGAAATCATGGTGTATCTAGCCATGTACGTGCGCTCCCAGCCTGCTCTGTTTGGGGACATGCTCCGGCTCAGGATCGGACTCATCATGCAGGTGATGGCCACTGAGCTGGCTCGCAGTCTGCACTGCTCTGGTAGGAGAACCACGCATGCTTACACACAACTGTAAACATACACGAGCTACCCTGCACAGTAAAATAATAAAAACTGTGTTTCATGTTTGTAGGGGAGGAGGCGTCTGAGAGTTTGATGAGCCTGAGTCCTTTTGGAATGAAAAGCCTACTGCATCACATCCTCAGTGGCAAAGAGTTTGGGGTGGAGAGGAGCAGTGAGTCTGTTTTTGTCTTTACAGTAAATGTGTGTCTGTTCATTTATGGGAGAGTAGTTAGAGATCATTTTAGAGAAGAAATGAACTCAATGAAAAAAGTCAGAATGAGCCAAAATCAAGTGTAGCTGAGAAATAACTGCAAGAGAAGGAAAACAATCGCGTAAATTTATGAACTAGGAATTGATGAATTTTCTGCCGACACTGTAGCTGAAGTAGCTGTTGTTAAAGGTACAGTGTGTAGGATTTGGTGGCATCTAGTGCTGTGGTGGCAGATTGCAACTAACTGAGCTCCCCTCCGCTCACTCCTCCCTTTCTAAGACTGCGTTGACGTGAGCCGCCGAGTGCAAAACTGTGGTAACGCCGTTCTCCTCACTCAGAGGTCATCCTTACCATAATAACACTACTTTAGGAGCAACGGAAGTCAGATGGTGGCTGGCGGTACCACGGTTTTGCACTCTGTGCAAGCGTGTCAGAACTACGGTGGCCTTCAGGTAATGTAAAAACATGAAAGGCTCTCTCTAGAGCCAGTGTTTGGTTTGTCCGTTCTGGGCTACTGTAGAAACATGGTGGAGCAACATGGCAGAGCAACATGGCGGACTCCGTGAAGAGGACCCGCTCCCTATGTAGATATGAAGGGCTCATTCTAAGCTAACGAAAACACAACGATTCTTAGTATCAGGTGATTATACACTAAAGAAAACAGACTGACATATCTTGACAACTGACATTTGGTACATATATTATGGTCCCCAGTGGATGAATCCTGCTAACTTTGGTGATCCTCTAACTTTTACTCTAGCGCCACCAGCAGGTCAAAATGTCACTTTGTCCCCGTACTTTGGTTTATGACCAAATACCTGCAAAACCAGCAATTCAGAGGACTGGAATCAGGCTATAGAATAAGTGTTCAACGGCCTTTTTTGCTTTGTTTTTGTCTTTTGTTCACCAGTGCGCCCGATCCAGTCAACAGCCACGAGTCCTGCCATCTCTATTCATGAAATCGGCCACACTGGAGCCACCAAGAATGAACGCACAGGGATACACAAGCTGAAGAGTGAGATCAAACAGGTGGGCAGCACAAATTAAAAAATAACAACAACTGGATAATAAGCAGGGTGTATCTTTGTAAATATGCTGTGACGAGCTTCATGTGCTTTAATCTATCTATCTATCATCCATCTATCTACCTACCTATCATCTATCTATCTATCTACCTATCTATCTATCTATCTATCTATCTATCATCTATCCATCTATCTACCTACCTATCTATCTATCTATCTATCTACCTATCTATCTATCTATCTATCTCAATAGAATAACAGTGTTCTTGCTTTTGGTTGCAGCTGGATGACTCTCGGCCTCTCAGCGTCAGCCTAAACAACCAAACCGCCGGCTAAACTCTGCTCATACACCTCGCTGGCTCTTAACATTTTGTGAGCCACAGCGCCCTCCATAGCTGGAAGGACTCTCACTTCATCACATATCAGTAGGAGATCATGCTTTGCTACTCTTATCACACATTGTGCTCCATGTGTCTGCAGAATCATCCTGACTGTAGTGTGAGAACCGTGTGAACCATCTCAAACTTTCCTCTGTCATATGTCATCCATACCCATGTGTAGATCGTCAGCGGTGGCCTTTCCTTGAGTAGCAATGTCACTTCTCCTCGCTCCACGGTAAACCATTTCACCTCATCTGCTTCCAATTAACTTGGTTTGTCCTCCTTTAGGGTTGCTGTAGTTATGTGCACACCGATCTTTTTTCATTCAGATTTCATATTTTCTGTCGACGCTAAAAGATTCCACGTGTCTCACTACATTTAAGGATAAGACTGGCGTTGTTATTTGTTTATTAGAGTAATTATTAATAACAATAAAACATGCAACAACACCAGCCTTGTCCTTTCATATGTCTGCTGAAGTGTGATAGAGCATGATATCAATATGCATGAATGATTGCATGGACTGTGTAACTATAGATAAGTGCTAAAAGTATAACTTTGTGTGTGTGTGGTGTGACAAACCTGCATATGCTATTACGCTTGTCAGTACACTGTATCTTTTAAAAAGGCTCTCCACCATATACCAGATGATGCATTCAGGGGCAGAGCGGTCGGAGGACTGATTCCTTTCAAACATATTGCTGCTAATCATTCTCTTAAAGGGGAACTCCACCGCACTGTTGGTTACTGTTGGTGTCTAGAAGCCACAGAGGCTAACAATTTAGCAAGCTAGCAAGCAGGCAACACAATGAAGGAAATGCAAAGGCATAAAGACAGCGGAAAAAGATGAGGCCGTTGGGAATATAAAACATTTCCCTCAGACATATTATAAAATTACAAAGAAAAACTCTATACGACTAAAATTACAATATATTAACTTATTATGCACCGAAAATTAACTTCCAAGGCCTCCGCCATTTCTGACGTCAACAAACACGTCACAACTCGTGAACTCAGAGCTTTCTGAAAATTTCCACTTACGAGGTCGTGAATACCACAAGAGGGGGGCGTTCATATGGACTCTTCTCGTGAACACAGTAAACACGACCCCATTTGAAGGCAGCATAAGACCCAACTGTTGTTGGTTGTGTTGTATTGTGGGTAATGTAGGCGCTAGGTGTTTATGTGTGGAATAAAAGAGAAGGTATCTCTGATTCTGCTGCATCGATTTTGAGCCTTTCTTTTAACTGTTATAGGAATACTAAGCTAAATTGGTGGAGTACTCTCTTAAGCTCTGAAACCAGGATGACTCCATTATATTTTACATTAAATATATATGATAACAGTGCATTCAAACTCAAAATAGGAACAGGAGCTAAATGTCATCAACAATTGGAAATGTAGAAATAAACAAACAACTAAAAGTGTTTCCAGTGGTTATTTCTTAAGAAATTATATGCAAATAAGTGATAGTGGTGAAAAGTCTGCCTGGTACAGACACTACTGACAAGTGTAATGGTGTATATAAGGAATATGTTTAAACATACATGGAGGTTTAAAATCAGTAAAGTGGTCCGTCAAATATGTGCAACAGTATCTTCCTGTTCTCTCACCACAGCGCTGCAGCAGCCCCTCCACCCCCAGTGGGATCCTGTCCCCAGTGGGCCCCGGTCCAGGAGACGGACAGCTGCACTGGGAGGAGAGACAAGGCCAGTGGCTGAGGAGACGCAGGCTGGATGGAGCTATAAACAGAGTACCAGTAGGTTTCTACCAGAAGGTCTGGAAAATCCTGCAGAAGTGCCATGGCCTGTCCATCGATGGATACGTGTTGCCGTCGTCTACCACGAGAGAGGTAGCATCTCACAGACTAAAGCTGGATTCAGGACTTCCTGTGTGTGTGTGTGTTTAACTCTGTGTTTTCTGTGTAGATGACAGAGGGAGAGATCAAGTTTGCGGTGCAGGTGGAGTCCGTCCTGAACCACGTCCCTCAACCAGAGTACCGGCAGCTGCTGGTGGAGACTGTGATGGTTCTAGGCCTGGTAGCTGACGTGGACGTGGACAGCATCGGTGGCATTATCCACGTGGACCGCATCCTGCATCTGGCCAATGACCTCTTCCTCAGTGACCAGGTACTGAGATAACAAGAGATACATTTTATTTTGAAAGGATGTTCATATATGTTCACTCCGTTCTACCTCTGCATCCCCAGAAATCCCACAGTGCCAGTGATTATTTCCTTGAGAAGGACCCAGCGACCGGAATCTGCAACTTTTTCTATGACAGCGCCCCCAGTGGCGGCTATGGCACCATGACCTACCTGTCCAAGGCGGCGATCACTTATGTCCAGGACTTCCTGCCGAGCTCCAGCTGCCTGATGCAGTGAAAAAGCAGACTGAACACCTGAAGAGACATGTTTTATAAGTCAAGGTTCATCGGGCCAAAGGCAGCAAAGCTTCTCATTATCAGCTCATACTATTCATGTGGTGCTTGTGAGTATTTACTCTTCAATAAACTCTGTAACTCTCATACTCTGATGTAACATCATAGCCTTGGCAGCTGGTTTCAAACCACTATATAAGAATTTATTTTTTCTTCGTCAAGTCTGAACTGTGAACTTATTTATTACTGAAACATGCTGCTCAAATGTGTGTTTACAGGACTGAATAACACACATTTATATAAATTAAAATTAGCACATCTCTGTGCTCTTGGTGTTGTGTGTGAGAATATTATATAAACAGTTAACTGTCTTGTAGTTGATTATGTCATAGTTTATAATTCTACAGAGCTTGGCAGTTATCAGAGTAAACATTTTGGTAATTTGTCCACAAATTAATTCCCTCAAATCAATAATTTGTACTTTTATTTTCTGCCTCTGTTTTTTTATTGTTTTATCTGCATTTAGTAATATAATCATTTATTGTTCTATTGTAATAGATTACCTTAAATATGCGGGAAAAATAATAAAATCATATACCAATCATAAAAAACAATTTGTACCCTCAAATTACTTAATTTCTTACCTCACAAATGAATAATTTGCGCATACGAGTTAACAGTTTCACCTCGGATATCTTTCAGGCTCTTTATAATTCAGTGTTGATGATACTGAAACTTGTATGACCTGTAGTCTTGTGTCAATATTAACCTGTATGGGAACAATAATCATAGTTTTCCTTGAATGCCAAGACGTTTTTGTCTTTATGTTGTGTGTTTTGTACAATTAATGAAAATTAATCCATCTGTCTGCATATGAGTGTCACCCCAAGGTTTTCCTACTGATATGGCCAGTCAACATTTTGCATGTACCTCAACGTACAGTGAATATAAGTTATTTTTGGTATGTTGGTGTAGAAGTCTGCTTTAATGCCGGTACTTAGTAATGTTTTATACGGTATACATTACAGTATGTATATATACAGTATATGCATGATATATACGTAAAGAATGAAATGGCAGTGCAGCCAGATATTGGTTATACCAGAGAGGTCTGGAGTATGTTGAATAGAGTCTTTGTATATCTGATGAGTACAGAAAGGAAAAAAAAGTTTTAAATAACTTTCATCCCAGTGCTTTTATTTTGAAAGCGAAACGGCAGGAAACAGTAAAATGTTGATATATTTTAATGCTAACCCAAACCCTGAAATATTATAATATTTACTTAAATTGTAATAAAAATAGAAAATTAATATTTATAGGGTATATACTATTATAACATATTATACAGGTCTCCTATTTAACATAATATATCTGTTCAGTTATTTTAACATTTCCATTAGAAAAATATTTATTATGACATTTTTAAAGTATGTTCATGCAATAATAAAATCATTTGACTAACGATGGTAACCTCTCATGTATTTATTTAGTGTTTGCCACATATCATTTTGTATATCAGCAGTAGGAGGAGCTCTGATTGGCCAGAATCCTGCCATCACTCAGCAGCTGCCTAATCAGAGCTCCAGATGTTGCTCTATGGGCGGGACTTCATTTAACTTTGTTTTGCTTACACATATTTAAAGTTGCTATAATCAATATTATATAAAAATTGTGGCCTCTCTCCCCTCCCCACTAATAATCTTTAAAAAAAACAAAAAACTTTGGAAGACATAGATATAGAACAGAAGATGCAGCCCGTTGCTTGATAATAGGTAAAACAAACTTTTGTGTTTTCATGTAGTTAATTATGTCAATGACTAAAAACAGTAATTATCATCAATACATTTATATGTTTATTGGTTCACAAAATGTATACACAATATAAAACAAATGTTTAAATACAACAATTAAAATGGATCAATTAATAACTAATTTTTTAAATTGTCATTTCTGAATCAATCGGAAAATACAGTTTTGAAGAAGAAATGGCTGACATCTATTTAAAGGGGACAAATCGTGCTCATTTCCAGGTTCATACTGGTATTTGGATTTCTACTAGAACACTTTTACATGCCTAAATGTTCAAAAACACAATATTTTTACATACTGTCTGTCTGAATATACCTGTATTCACCCTCTGTCTGAAACGCTCTGTTTTAGCGCCTGTCTCTTTAAGACCCCCTCCTGAAAAAGCCCAGTCTGCTCTGATTGGCTTGTGAGAAAAAATATGTTGCACCTTTTGCAAAGTTAGTTCGCAATCTGTGGGCGATATGTTCTAATGAGCCTGCATGTGACAGAGGAAGGGGAGCCAAATCTGAATGGCTTGTTGAATCACGTTTTCTGATCTAGACAGCCCACAAAAAACTGACTGGGTCGTCTTGTTTCACAGTTTGTGGGTTGGTAGGCACTCCAGATACCCAAATGTATGTGCACAAGCACTGGAAAAGTGAATTTTTCACGATATGTCCCCTTTAACAAGTTGGACAGCCAGCTCATATGTTTATTATGTAATCATTCACTGGGAGTTCTTATCTACAGCCATGTGTTGTTAGCCAGTTTCATGGGTTCTTTGGGTTGTGAAGCAGTGCAGACTCACAACCAGTATGTATGTATTGACCTCACTGAGGTGTCTTCCAGCTCAGCCAGCAGTGTTGGCTGTTGTCCTCGGCACACATTTCTTCCAGCTGTAGGGGGAGAGACGATGGGAGGCCGGGCAGGCACATTTATTGCCACCTTTCTGGTTCACACACAGGTGGGAACACCCTCCATTCTTCCGGCTGCACTCATTAATGTCTGGAGGAGAGGGAGGGAAAAACTCAGTCAGTATACATCGTTCCACATACACTTTCCCATCATTATTAGTATGCATGACCCCACTGACCTTTGCAGCGTCGTCCATCTGTTTGCAGTGTGTATCCTCTGGGGCAGATGCAGCGGTGAGAGCCTGGCAGGTTGACGCACTGCCACTCACACGTTTCCTCCTGGCACTCATTTATATCTGTGTGGACACACAGATGTCTATTGATGATTTCTCTGGAGAAATACAGGGACACACACGGTATACACCTTCTGCTTTCATGTTATTACTTCCTACCTACACACTCCTCCCTAAGAGCTTGTGCAGTTGAATTCTCAGGTGTTGTTGTTGTTGGTTGCTTCCTGTACCCAGGTGGACACTCGGCGATGCAGCTGTGCCCGTTTCCGGCTAAGATACGGCCGTACGAGCAGGAGCATCGGTAGGATCCTGGTGAGTTGTGGCACTGCTCGGTACATCGCCCGAGCCCCTGATTAACGGCACACTCATCTATATCTGAATAAGAAAACGAAAACCAGGCTTAAGTTAACCTTTTCTATTTCATTTTATTGTCACATTATTAAAAGTGTAAAGGCTCTGGGACAAAGTTGGACTGACAGAAAACACATTTTTTTAGAGCTGTTAGCATGGCTAAAAAGAGGTGATGGTTCACACTAATGCTCAGCGAGCGTCCCCTAACCATGGCAATGTCTGTCTGCAGTCTGAAGGCTGTAGCCAGCAGGACACTGGCAGTGGAAGCTCCCGGGAGTGTTAACGCAGCCAAACATACAGCCGGTTACAGCTGCAGGCAGCAGGCACTCATCCACATCTGGGAAGATGGAGAATACACTTTTTTCATAAATGTAAACGACATAAAGAGACACAAATGTATAAATAGACGCAGCCACACAGCCATACACACACCTGTGCAGGAGGGCTGGTCATGAGCTGGCTGATAGCCGTCATCACAGCTGCACTTAAAGGAACCAAATGTGTTGATGCACCTCTGCTGACACTGGTGCTGCCCCTCCACACACTCATCTAAATCTACACACGTGCAAACAATCATTATTACATACATAAAGAACACATATCTTTCACTGGTTTGAATGGACACAGATTTAATAAAGCACACACTCCTGTGATAAAACACACAGTCCAGCTGCACTGAGATGAAAGAGACGAGCAGCAGATGAAAGGTGTTCATCTCCGCCGCAGCTCTGAATCAAGCTGGAATCTGAAACCTCATTGATGTGTCTCCATGTTTGCTTGCTGTTTTGTCCTGTAATGAGCAAACCATAACGCAGATGTTTTCTGACTTCCTGTTGTTCAGAGACAGGAAACAAGGAGGTGCAGAAAGGACTCAGCCAGCTTGTATATCAGCGCTGCCCCGAGGAAGTAGCACCATTTCCCCCAACCTGACGTTTCTCCACATACCTGCCTTTTCTGCAGCGGTGGATCAAGTACTCAGAACTTTTACTTAAGTAAAATTAACAATACTGCTCTGTAAAAACACTCGGTTACAAGTTAAAGTCTTACGTTCAAGATTAAGCAAAGTATTAAAGTAAAAGCACTCGTTGGGTCCCTTCAAGAGACTTATATTATTATATACAGCATATTATTGGAATAGTATCACTGATGCATTAACACATAAGCAGCATTTAAATGTTAAAGCTGGTGGAGGTCGAGCACATTTTAATTACTTTATATACTATTGGATAATTTAATCTGTAGAACAGTATCATATTTTATAAATTGATTACAAGTTTTATTTATAAAATCTTAATCTGTAAAGTAACTAGTAGTAGTAGTAATGTAGGGGAATAAAAAGTACAATATTTCAATTTATTCTATTGATCCCCAGGGGGAAATTCAGACGTTATAATTGCTCTTATATAAAAGCATAAATAAAAATGAGAAAAATAAAAATAAATTAGTATGCAACATGTAAATGATGTACACAATGCTACAATATATAACCCAATATTTGTACATAAATATAAATAAATAAAAATAAATGAGAAATATGTAATCTCATAGTAGTGAAGTAATAAATAAGCATAAAATTAAAATACTCAAGTAAAGTAAAAGTACCTCAAAATTGTACTTAAGTACAGTACTGGTATCCAAAATGACATCTTTTGAGATGAGGACCAAAAGGAATGATGAGGTGAGGTCAGACAGGAATGATTACAAGCGTTATTTCATTGCAGTGGAATTTTCAGGCTGAAACCAACCTATAATCAGTCAAACCACAATGTTTGGACAGGACTATCTGTCAAAGTGCACACTGATAATAACACTGTTCAGAAATAATATCAACAGCATCCACTAATGGCCCTCACAAATGACAGGCACGTGTAACCTTGAGACAATATATAAAGTAAATGTCAGCCTTCAAAGTGCTACAAGGTGATCGTGTTGCCATAAGTTTCACAGCTCTCTTGTAACACATAAAACATGTGAATGAGCTCCCGTGTTGTGCTGTAACACGCCTCAGTGCACGCTGTGTTGTTATTAGGAGGAGCCCAGGGCGTCCACAGAGGATTTAGGAAGAATGTTACAAGAAGAAAAATACCTTAATACGCTCACCTCGACACGTCCGCCCATCATCCAGCAGAGTGAATCCAGCTCTGCAGTGGCACTGAGTTCTGGTCTGGGTCTGGTTGTGGTGCTGGGAGTGAGAGCACAGCTGGGAACAGCCTCCATTGTTCACTGAACAAGGTGTCAATTCTGGAGACAAACAGGAAGGAAGGAGGACGGATCAATTAACAAGTTCATTACAACAGTTACAATAAGATAAATAAATATGAGCGGACATTCAGGTTCCTTTTAGATGATGGAACATTATCAGAGAGAGGTGAAGGACTGGAGAGGACCCAGCTTGAATCTGCAACAACAGCAGAGGATGTAACTCAGGCTCTACTAATGATTGGGCAGTATATTGGCAAATCAATATAATACACCGTCCCCTCTCTTTACCCATCAGCACATCTTTCCTTTTCCTTGTCAGCATTTTCAAATGAATCAAAGACAGTTATGAAGCACCTACCCAGACACACAGGTGTGACTCCGCTCCAGGTGTCCCCCTGCTGGCAGTAGCTGTGTACATCTCCATGAGCCAGCGTATAACCAGGGTAGCAGGCATACTGGATGTAATGTCTGTACTCTCTTGGACCTGGATTCTCCACATTACGAAAGTAGAAGGTCCCGTGAGCGGGCACAGGCGGGTACGTGCACACGGGTCGCCTGCTGAGGCTCAGGGACAGTAGAGGTGGTTTGGAGGTGGTGTTATGGTGTTCTGTCCGGTGAGATCTTGGCTCAGTGGTGGTGGAGGAGGTGTTTGAAGGAACATTAGGCAGCTGTGTTTTCATATTGGACTGTGTAGAGCTGGGACTTGAGGCAGAAATGGATGGAAGGGGGGCTGATAAGGAGGAAGCAGGTGATGAAGTGGAGGAAGAACTGATAGAAATTGAATAAACAGAAGCAGATAAAGTGTGTGTTGAAGTCTCTGTGGGATCCTCTTTCTCTACAAACTCTACAGGCTGAGACAAAGGAGGATACTGGAAGCCAGTTTCAGCCTGTTGATCTTCATCGGCAGTTTGTGAAGAGCCTGTTACTGCTTCATCATCCTGGGATGTGACAGGTTCTCCAAACTTGAGCACTTTTTCACTGCCGGGCACAGGAAGAGCAGATTTCGTGTGTTGGAGTTGTAAAGTTGGTGCAAACAGCTCAGTATTTGTAACAGCAGTGATAGCTGGTGGAAGGGCTGTTGGTGTTGATTGTTCTGTTCCTGACACTAATGATAAGGTAGATGAGACGGTAGTAGACAGATGTGATTTAGAGCCAAATCCGTCCACCTTCTCTGCTTCCTCCTGTGACGCTTTTGCCTCCGAGCCGTGCCTCCCACTTCCTGTTTCTGCTCCTTGTTGGGCTTCATCTGCCTTCTGAAGTTGAGATGTCTGGACTTCCTCTTTGACTTTAAAACTGGGAAACTGAACATGCTGCTGCAGGTGGACCTTTGGGTTGGTCACTTTAATCCTCTCGCTGTTGGACGTCTGGGATGGAGTGTGAGACGACGAGCCAAATTTGAGGTTGGCTTCTTTGGAGGCGGTGTTCGCGAGGGAGTCATAGTGGGATTGTTGCTGGGTCTTCAGAACTACGGCAGTCTGCAGGTTCTTGTGCATGTTTGGCTTTTGCACACTGACGCCTGAGACCGAGCTCATCATGTCGGACTCTAACAAGGAGAAAAAAAGGAAAAAAGATCAAATAGTAAAAAGTTAAAGGAACAGTGTGTAAGATTTTGGGGGATCTATTAGCAGAATATAATATTCATAACTATGTTTTCATTAGTGTATGATCACCTGAAACTAAGAATCGTTGTGTTTTCGTTAGCTTAGAATGAACCCTTCATATCTACATAGGGAGCAGATTCTCTTCATGGAGTTCGCCATGTTTCTACAGTAGCCCAGAATGGACAAGCCAAACACTGGCTCTAGAGAGAGCCTTTCAGGTGTTTACATAACCTGAAGGCCACCGTAGTTCAACGACACACTTGTTAAACCGTTGGATGGCCTGTGAGCGAGGCAAACAGTGTTACCACGGTTTTGCACTCGGCGGCTCACATTACCATGATCTTGGAAAGGGAAGAGTGAGTGGAGTGGTACTCAGTTGGTTGCAATCTGCAGCCACACCACTAGATGCCACCAAATCCTACACACTGTTCCTTTAAGGAGGCAAGGGAAGTCTATTTGTAGAGCAACTTTCAAACATGACTAAAAAATAGTTACAATGCAGTAATTAACTTCTACCTACTGCTGTTTGGAATCAATGAATAAGGGATAGTTAACGCAATGTGATGAAGAAGACAGCCACTATTACAAATCATATTTAAAGGAATAGTTCGACATTTTGGGAAATACACTCATTCACTTTCTTGTCAAGAGTTAGATGAGAAGATTGAGGAGAGTGGTATCAATCTTCTCATCCAACTCTCTGCAAGGAAGCAAATAAGCGTATTTTCTAAAATGTCAAACTATTGCTTTAATAGCTGAGAGTTTTTTAAGCTTACCTTTGCATACAGGCTTTGTGCTATTCCAGGTGGGGCCCTTACAGTATAACATTGAGGGCCCATGAAGCCGAAAGCCACTGTTACAGGTGAACACTGCCCAGGAGCTGTCCTCATTCATGCTGCTCGTCCCGTGAATGAGCGGCCCCGGATCGGAGCAGCCGGAGCCTGAAAGAGGGGAGAATATCATGGAAAGTGATAAAAAGGTTGAGTCTGACCACCTTTGTTGTTGTCTCCTCTCAACTCTCTACTGTGCTCTGTAACAGAAGCAAAAAAAGCTTCAATACTTGAACAAAAGTTGATACAAACAAGTTAATATTATCCTCTAAATGCATCTATTGTAATTGAAATCCTAAAAAAAGGTTTGCAGTATATGCTCATGAATGAAGCTCCTCACCGACACAGACTGGGGTGTCCCGGGACCAGTGTCCAGACACACAGCTGTTGGTTTTGTATCCATGGAGATTGTAGCCGGGACGACAGCTGAAGATCACCAGCAGTCCACCGTAACGGAAAAATGTCTGTCCATTCTCCAGGTGTCTGAAACCGCTGCACCCCTCAGCACCACGCGCTGTAGGACAGATTCACAGTGAATGCCTGAAAACAACAACACACAAGAATGAAAATTAACTTTAAGGAGTACCTGGAGCGAAGATGCAGAGCAGAGCGACCAGAGCTGCCAGGAGCTCCATCTGAACTCCCAGATGTGATGGGAGGCTGAAGAGAAGTACTTGGAGAGTGAAAGTGGGAGAGAGGTTGAAGACGGAGGAGAGGGGAGATGTGGTCTGGGATTACTACAGGAGGGGCAGATGGGAGGAGGCAAGGGAGGAAGGAGGGGTAAGATGGTGCAAAACACTCTGACAGATGGATGAGGAGGTATCAGGGGAGATGCTGTTTTTACCTGCTTTATAGTAATGTAACTTGTTGCTTTAATATATACTCTCAGACATGAGCAGTTTGACAAAAAAGAGGGAAACATCCAAGAACCCTGCAACCAAAACAATCACTTCAAAAATGATTAGTCTCCACAACCCCCCCGTTTGTCTCTCAACCTTCACTTCTGTAGTCTCTTGCAACTAGAGAGTGTGTGTTTAAAGTATGTGTGTGCGTTGTGCTGCACAAGTTGTTCAGTAAAATCTGAACCCATCATTTACTCGGGCTGACAGGATGCCTGGGCCTGTTTTACTGCTCTCACTATTTGGTAATTATAGTGGGCAGGATGCCAGAGTTAATACGAACACACACACACACACACACTGAAACACTCTGTCTAAAAACATACACAAAATACAGCAATTAGTTTAAAAAAAGCCATTTTATTTCTTTTTGGTAAACAGCTGAACACACACTGGCTGAAACTAATATTAGTAGTAGCGTGTTTCTGTTGTCTCTAATGCTGAAGCCTTCAGGCATCAATATATGATGTAATACTACAGTATGTGGCCTCACGCTGGTACTCCTGTTGTATATCGGTTGTACACTATAATGTTTTTCACAAGTCTGCAACTGCTGTCAGAGGTGACATCTAAATCAAACTGTACCTATTATATGTCGCCTCAGAACCGGCATCAGACCTTTTCTAGCATCTTTTTTTTACTAGATCCAGGTTTGTGTGGGTTCTTAGTGACTTTACAGTATCATTGAACCCCAAATTGCTCCGAAAGTCAGGTTAGTACCTTGCACGGTAGCTCGCTGCCATCAGTGTGTGCGTGAGTGTGAATGGGTGAATGAGAGGCAAATTGTAAAGCTCTTTGGATACAAGCGCTATATAAATGCAGCCATTTACCGTTATCCTTCTAAATGCTGCCAAATTTCATGACAATCCAACCAACGTTTGTCGAGCCATTTCACGCCGAAACTGCTCAAAACTGTCAGCCTGCTGGTGGCACTAGATGGAAAGACAGTGAATCACAAAAGTCATTAGGATTCATCACCAGGGAACCACGATTGTCAGTAACAAAACTGATGCCGATCCATCTGGTTGATGTGGAGATATTTCACTGTATTGAAATCTTTGGCCTGCTGGTGGTTCTAGATGAAAAGTCAGTGGATCACCAAAGTCTTAAGTCTTTTATCCTCAGGGGAACATGAATGTCTGTACAAAGTTTCGAGGCAATCCATCAAATATTTGTTGAAATATTTCACTTTGAAACCAAAGTGGTGGATGGAAGCAACCTACAGACTGACAATGCCATCCGTAGATCCACCGCTACAGTGGCTAAAAACACTTATCACTGCTAGTTTTTAGTGTTCAGAGGGATATTTTTCCTTTAACAACTTAATACTAATTTATTTATTTCCTACTTTCCTTGCATACTGCTGATCCTGCAGAACACCACGCTGTCATATTCAGATTCTCCCCTTCACGAATACTTGTGCTGATCCTTATTGTCCAGTTTGTGCACCACCCTGAAGGCCTCCAGGAACTCAGTGAAGTCTATACTGCCGTCCTTGTTGAAATCGATACTTCGGGCCAGGTCGTCGATGGCTCTGTCGTCGATGTCGACCCCCAGGTGGGCGCTGAAGAGACGCCAGGTGTGACGAAACTCCTCGATGGAGATCAGGCCTGAACAACACACACACACACACACACACACATATATACTGAACTGAAGGGAATACATTTTGAAATATCGACACATTGTCTTCAAAGAGATTCAATATTTTATTACCTGAGTGGTCTTTGTCTATAATGTTGAATATTATCTCAATGTCTGTCCTGTATCTGAACAGAGTTTCAGCCAAGTTTGGAGTCACCTAAAAGGAGAAAAGAAAAAGAGGAAAAGAAAACAGTAGACAACTAAACAACCACTAGCTGTGTTTAATAGCAGCACTGGTAGAATAAGTAATATAATCCTAATAGTATCAGTACCACTAAGGAAAAACTCTCCTTTACAAGTAAAAGTACTCAGTTTAAAGTATCAGCAGTAAAATGTACTCAATTCAAAAGTACACATTATGAAGAATTGACTTCAATATGTAAGTAGTATCTCAATGATGTAGACAGTCTGGATGTAACTGAGTCTGTGGTTTAAACTATACTGGAAAAACAAAGTTTGGAAACTTGTGTTTGGTGGATTATTTCTCTGTTGTTACAATGCTAATTGGCATTGTATTTTACATCGTTGGAAAGACTGTTTATTGACCTTCACAATGATGTCCAACTTGTAAGGATCATGCATTTGTGGGATGAGCAGCACAGCTGATTATGTGGGTAGTGCCCAAGAAAAATTTGCCAAAATGCTCTGCCAATGGTGAACAGTGTATTCTCATAAGGCTACCAGGAAGCCTGCGATGACTGCCCTTCACCGTCAGGCCCGTTTGTGCTGGTGTCGACAACACAGACAATGGAACCTGAACATGTGGGGGAATGTCATGTTCAGTGATGAGTCCAGGTTCTGTCTGCCAAAGTTGGATGGCAGGGTCAAAGTATGGAGACGACGCAAA
>CAKAKR010054880.1:0-26478 GCA_916700685.1 Adelosebastes latens
CGGCCCCAGTCAACCATGGTGTACCTCAAGGCTCTGTGCTGGGACCCCTCCTCTTCACCATCTACATGCTCCCCCTTGGTCAGATCATCCGCCACCACGGTCTCAGTTTTCACTCATATGCTGACGACACACAACTATATCTTAGCACCAAACCATCCACCCAGCTACCCCCACAGTCACTTGTAAACTGCCTGCATGCAATAAAACTCTGGATGTCATCTAACTTCCTAAAACTTAACAGCAACAAAACCGAGCTCATGGTTGTGGCTCCCAAGGCCCTGCTCCGGAAGGTTGGAGATCTCCACCTGGACGTTGACGGCTGTTCCTTCTCCCCATCGTCGGAAGTCCGCAACCTGGGTGTCATCCTGGACCCAACACTCTCATTCCAGTCTCACATCAGGTTCATCACCAAATCCGCCTTCTTCCACCTCAAAAACATCTCACGTCTCCGGCAATCACTCTCTGACTCTGTGGCAGAAACCCTCAGCCACGCCTTCGTCACCTCCTGTTTGGACTACTGCAATGGAGTTCTGTCCGGGGTTCCCAGCAAAGCCCTGGACAGGCTCCAGTATGTGCAAAACTCAGCTGCCAGGGTCCTCACCCGCACCAAGCCCTGGCAGCACATCACCCCCACCCCCACCCTCATCCACCTCCACTGGCTCCCGGTCAAGTCCCGCATCACCTACAAAATCCTCCTCCTCACCTACAAATCCCTCAATGCCCTGGCTCCTCAGTATTTATCGGACCTCCTCCACCCTTACACACAGCCCCGGAACCTCAGATCCTCAGGCACGGGTCAGCTCTCCATCCCTCACACAAAAATGTGAACTTTTGGGGACAGAGCTTTCAGTGTGACAGCCCCCACCCTTTGGAACTCTCTCCCCATAGAGCTCCGCAACGCACCATCTCTGGACAGTTTCAAAAGACTCCTCAAAACCCACCTCTTCACCAAGGCCTATGGCCCCTAGCTACTGTTATGTTCATTTGTTGTGCTTATTTATGTCTATGTTAAAGCGTCCTTGGGTTTCATGAAAGGCGCTATATAAATCCAAGCTATTATTATTATTATTATTATTTGAATGAGCACAAATTCAGTCATACAAATTTATGAAACAACCTTTTATATAAACTTCTTTCACATGAAAAATATACTTTACTTTGGTAAATAACTATTTCAAAGCCTTTGTAGCTACTATGCATCTACCTACTCAACGAGAAGAATGTTTCAGTATTTACAGAGCCCATCAAAAGTATTAGTTTTGTGAAGAGAGAGATAACTGGTTGCTCTGTGTACTCAACTGTAAGGCAAAAACGTATTGGGTGCTCTTGGAAAACAGGGAAAAAATCAGGATAGACAGGAAGGCAATCCAGGCACAAGGCAAATATCAGCCAATACCGATGTTCAGCAGATAAATCGGTGCATCCCTGTAACCTGTAACTGCCACTTGTTACTACAGTCCAACTGTTTAGGATTACTTTAAATGTTGCAGCCGTACAAGAACTTTGTTGAAATAACATAATCTAAATTTGGCAAAACTTTGATTAAAATATCTGATCAAAGACTATATTATGAACAAGATTACAACTCTGACCAGGTATTCTGCAGCTTTAAATCATTCAGCTTTCAATACTATATTTTGGTCGGTACCAAAAAGTATTGAGGTTTGATTCCTGGTTTGAATAGAGTATACTTTAGGTGAGGATGACAGAAGACATACAGATAAGAGAGCAACCCTTTCAAAGAGAAGCATCCACTAATCCTCCGCTCGTCCTCTGTAATTTACTATTTCAGTACAATAAAAAAAATCAAAACAGTGAGTGATGGAGGAACGGTAATGGAGAGGAGATGAAAAAGAGAGCAATGGGAGTGAACTGAAGTGGTAGAGATAAGAAGTGAGCAAACTGAATAAATGGAGACAACAAGTGAAAGAAAAAGATAAAAGACACAAAGGCCTACAGAAAGTGCGAGAAGTACAAGCGGGAACAGTAAGGCAAAGGCAAACAAATGGTAGCCATTGCGAGTGAGAAAGAGAGACAGGTCATATGGTAAATCTGTGGGTGAGGCCCTTGCCTATTAGAGTGTATTAGCCTGTGGCTGATGTATGGAGTGTTGTCAGGGATATGAGGTTTAGATAGGCCGCAGTCTGGGTTAGATAGAGTTTGTGTAATGGAATCCAGTCCCATATCACTCGCTATGGGCCAGAGAGGGTGGGGGTAATTCAATTGCCCCCCTCCACACCTCAGAGAATGGTGTGAGGCTCAGGGATAAAGGATGGACTCTTTTACAGGTGAGTGCACGAGGAAAATCTATCAGTCAATCCAAATGCTGTTTTCATTCTGATAATTTGTGGTCCAGTACAGTGCAATAGCCGTCTTAAATGACAGCGCAATCGATTTCTATTGTGTGAGACCTTCAGAGGACCCCACATCTACTTAATTCTAATTCAGATATAATCTCTGCATTTTATAAATAATTTCATCCCTCTCTTAGTTCAAGTACTACATTATTTTCTAGACTGGAGTATCCTCTTGTACTTCTTGTGAACTTAAAACCAGCCAATTACACTGTTGTCAGGCTATTAAAAGGCATTATTAGTCGCTATAAGCACCATAGATGTCGGTCAATAGGGGCCTACTTCACCCAGTAGTAGGTTTTATCCTCTATTCAAATGGTAGATCACCAAAAGGAGGTATAAAAGAACAAGACAGCGACCTCTAGCTCTAGCTCTACCTCAGGAGACCGGGGTTCGCGTGTGAAACCAACAATGTGTAATTGTCTTTGTGTTCATATACCTTGAGTTTTGTTTTCACTTTAGAAACGTAGTTATTTTAAGCCAAAACATTGTTTTTCCCTTAATTTATCCAAGTGGATTTTGTTGCCTAAACCTAAAGAAGTTGTAGTTTTGTTGCCTAAACCTAAAGAAGCCTTTGTGTTTGTGTTCAAAACGTAACATTTCAGTCAGTTTTACAATATGTTAGAACGTGTTGCTTGCCAGTTTCACTTTCACTTTTACAACGTAGTGAGCCCCTATTGACATACATCTATAGTGCTTATAACGACTGATAACGCCTATTTAATGGCCTGATAACAGTCAAATCGGGTGTTAAATCACACTTAATCATAAACAAACCATTACTAAAGATCAGTATTTTGCTTGACTCTGGACCTCTGCATGCAAGACACAGAGAGTACAGTTTTGTTAGTGCAGATACACCTAAAGTGTTCACTCAAAGTTCCAACAGTAAGCTTATCTTCATTTTAATGTGTTTTCCGAGCTTAGAATTGCAATAAATAAATGGCTATGTTCACACGGGTCACTCGTTTTGCAGTCCTGTGACAAATCAATAACAGCTATTTTTAAAAGGCAAGTGTGGATGTAAAACAAGATCATAATCGTTCAGTGACCGCTATATTTGACTTAAGGGCACAGGTAGAATTTAACAGAGGAAAGGCTTCGACATTTTGTGATGGATTAGGAACTTTTTTAGCTTTAGTGACCAGGAGGAGATATTAAGTAGAGCTAGACTCGGCTTTGTATAAATTTCTGTCTCGAGCAATGATGAACAAATTAAATAGTGGGCATCTATTTGATTAACCCTGCCCATTTCTTCACAGGATAAAAACATGCAGGATTAATTAATTGCTGCAGTCTCTGGTTTCACTGTTTTCTATTATTCTTCAAGTTGAGACCGGTTGAAACGAGGGGCTGCGTGGCAGAAATTGTCAGAATGGATGGTGGATAAAGAGAGAACATTATGTTTGACTGTTGGTTTAGATGTTGGGTGAAATTGAACCAATCATGCTGGCAGCACAAATTATATTGTCACTCTAATTATAAACTATTTTAATGTGGCAAACAATTAAACTTAAACTTTATTTATTTATATAGTACCTGTTGTGCAAAACTGCCATACAAGGTATTTAACAATACAATGAAAATAAATAATAATATAAGGAAATGATAATATAGGAAATAAGAGACATGGTAGAACAGAGAGACCAGTGTAGCACAGTAGAAGAGGGAAGATAAAATATAAATATTTTTTAAAATGAGAATAAAATTGATTAAGATATGTCTTAAAATTTCTTGTAAAGGTATTTACAGATTCTGGCAGGCTATTCCAGAGGTCACGACCATAGACACTAAATGCCACCTCAGAGGACCTGAGTGATCTAGGGGGAACATACATTGAGAGCATGTCTGACAAGTATTCAATCGCTACTCCATTGAGTGATTTGAACACCAATAAACGGATCTTTTCTAAACCTGACAAGGCAACCAATGAAGGGACTTTACGACAGGTGAGATGTGTGCTCTCTTTCAAGTCTTGGTTACTACACGTGCTGCTGCATTCTGAATGATCGGTAGTTTATTTATAGCTTTCTTAGGTAGACTAGAAAGGAGAGCATTGCAGTAATCAAGCCTGCTAGTCATAAAAGCATGCATGAGTCTCCCAGTATCTGCCCGGGAGAGAAACGATTGCATTTAACAATATTTCTAAGGTGATAAAAGGCAGTTTTATGGAGATTACTGATTTAAGATTCAAAATTCAAATCAGGGTTGAGAGCATGCCAAGGATTTTTGCTAGGGGCCTGGTGTTTTTTGCCAGGGATATTAAGTAAGTGCACAGCATCTCTATCTCTGGACCTTTGCTCTGATAATTAAAAATGCTTTCTTATCTTTATTCAATTGCAAGAAATCATGTGACCCCCACAAGTTGATATGATCAATGCATTGAACCAGATTATCAATAGGGCTGATGTCATTCGGTGATAAGAAGGTGTACAGTTGTGTATCATCGGCATATCTGTGAAATTTAATCCTGTGTTCTCTGATGATATTTCCCAGTGGCAGCATATTGAGACTGAACAACACTGGTCCCAGAATGGAGCCTTGAGGAACCCCACATGTTATGCTTTAGTGTCAGCTGAGGAGTGCTCGTAAGTTGGACAAAATACTCTCGACCAGACAGATGAGTCCTTAATCAATCTAAAACTGAGCCAGAGAGGCCAACACACTTCTGTGGTCTGTTAATAAGGATGTCATGATCGACTGTATCAAAAGAAGCGCTGAAGTTTAAATATACTAATATTGAGAGTTTCTTGTCATCCATGACCATTCTGAGGTCATTTACAATTTTAACAAGCGCTGTCTCGGTGCTGTGATGGGGACAAAAAACAGGTTGAACCTTCTCAAATATACAGCTAAATTGTAGGTAGTCATTTAGCTGTTTAAACACACATTTCTCAAGAATTTTACTTAAAAAAGAGAGGTTTTAAATTGGCCTGAAATTGTTTAGCACTAAAGGATCCACCTTTTTTTAGGAGAGGTTTCACAATAGCAGTTTTCAGTGCCAGGGGGAAATGCCAGTCAGCAATCGCTAGCGCTTCATCCTCTTGACAATTAAACACAGTTTTAAAAAAGACTTGGTGGGGATTAGGATTAAGTGAGCAGGTGGGGGGTTTCATGAGCATTTATTAATCAATAAAAGCAAAATCATTCATAACAGTCTTAGGCAGAGGGAAAGTGTCCAAAGACAGGTGCTAACGCACATCTGTATAACATGTTTTAGACCTAACCGGATTTTTGTTATCTTGTCTCTGAAGAAAGGTGCAAACTCTTCACATTTTGATGTTGAGGTGATGAAGGAGTGTCTTTTTGGAAACGGATAGTTGAGAAAAGCATTCTGCTTCAAAAAACAAGGCTGATTTTTAGAAATCAGCCTTGAGAAATTAACCAATTGCTTATTTGTTGAAAATAGATAGGTGTTCTTCAAAAATGTCATAATGGACTTGCAGCTTAGTTTTTCTTAATAAAATACCCAGTTTTCCATGGTGGTTTCTGTTTAGATTTAATCTTCTTCAATTTGGCTGGTGCTATAGCGTCAATGGCAGACTTCAGCTTATCGTTGTAATTGTTGACTAAATCGTCACAAGACGAAAGAAGGATTGGCCAGCTCTGGCAATGAAAAGCAGGCCTAAAGCTGCTAAATGCTCTTTGTTTGGTTGGAAGTGTGCACTGTTTGCCAGCGGTGGTCAAACTGTTATCCTGTTTGATCTAAAAGTAAACAATATCATGGACAAAACAGTTACTGTGTGAAAGTGTGCTCCAACAGAAAAGTTCATGTTTTCAGAACAGAGAAAAAAGGTGGAAGCAATAGCTGGAAGCTTTGGTCACGGATGCAAAGCTCTTTCGAGATGCACTTGTTGAGTGTCAAAACAATTTGGCTGTAACACATCATTGTGACAGATGGATAGACTGACAAACAGTTGTAACGTGGGCTTCATTCGGTCAATTTCATAATCGCACTTGTTTCTGAGAATTGGCACAACACATTTCAGAGAATTATATTCCTGTTCATGTGATGCCAGATGAGGCTCTGCGAGGATTTTTTTTAAAGCTCATTCAATTTGTATTTCATAGTGCAAGGTTAAACTACATGAATGTGTTGATATTAACGAGGATTAACTCTCCATATTTTATACAAAGAGCACAGCAGGGAAGTGAAATGCTGTTCTTTGAAGCTCACACAGAACACAGAAACATAATGATGATCTTTAACTGTATCACTGCTCTGAAACACATTCACTGCAGAGCTTGTCATTTAAAGAAATAGTTTGACATTTTGGGAAAACGCTTATTTATATTTCACCTACCAGCACTTGTAAAGCTGTCTTTTGTTTTATTGGTACAAAAGACAAAGTTTAAAAATGACAAGTTATGCTTTTATGGGGGTTCATGTGCCTATTTCTTGGAGCAGTGACTTCCTAGAGCAGGGGTATTCAAATAAAATTCAAAGAGGTCCAGAAAATTTCCTTAATCAAAGGTCCGAAACATCATAATGTCTAACTTGCGTTATGATTCAGTGCCATGTATATTGAAGTAACGGCTTAGATCGTTTATTTTCTGTGCCCTCAGTTCGATTTGAATGGGTATGTTTGCCCAAAAGATTTGTGCTTTGTGTCATAGTGGTCACTTTTAATAATCGCCTTGGTCTCGGAACATATGGTTTTGAACTGCCCGTGGGAAGACTGAACATGTAAAAGTCTGTCCATTCTCGATTAAAAGCTCTGTTTTAAAATAGAAAAGATCCGTCAACATTAAATAAATCTCAATAAATTTATCGGTTATAGATCCGGGTCTGGATAGGACTGCGTCTGAGCCCAGACCTGGACTACGGTCCACCTGTTAATGGCCTCTGTCCTATAGAGTCTCAGCTGGCTGCCTGGAAACCTCACAGTGAAAACAGGACTGTAGGATTTTGTTGCCTTCGGACAGAGCCAAGCTTGCTGTTTCCACCTGTTTCCAATCTTCCTGCTAAGCTAAGCTAACCAGCTGCTGGCTGTAGCCTTATGTTTACCAGACAGATATGAGAGTGGTATCGATCTTCTAATCTAACTCTCTAGAAAAAGATGACTCATTTGCTCGCAATCACCGCGAGCGTTCTTCGATTTATTGAGACACGTGACTGGCCCACTACTGCAGCAGCTACAACCCATACAGCCGGGATTGCCTGCTTGCACACAGTTCTGAATACGGAGATGTCTGGTATTGGTACTGGCATCGTCATTTTTTGAACGATACCCATCCCTAGTAAACACCGGCATGTCCTCTAACTGCCACCAGGCTAACAATGTATAAATTAATTAATGAGAATGTAAGTTTAATGTAACTCCAGTAGCTACACCGGTTGGGATATTCTCAAACTATTGTGAAAGTTGGAGCAAATCATGCTGAGACCGCTGCTGCCAGCAGCATGAGTTGGCATATTATGCACATAATAAAACATAAAGGTTGTATGTCAGGAGGCAGGAAAACATCTGCTCTCTAATACATTTGAAATGAAAACCTCTTCATGTGTCTACTTCTCAGGTTTCTTCGGTGCACATCATGCGAGCAGTTGGCTAAGTTGTCTAGTATTTGCTCGCAGCAAGCTGTGGGGCACAGATTAAAAGCAAAACCAAGCCAGAGTCTTTGCCGGAAACTCTGCTGATTGTGTTACTATAGCAGACGGCATTTATAAGTAATACAGGCCTTGGGGATAGTGTTAGTGATAGGCAAACCTGGCCTAGTAGGCTTGTCACATTGATATGTGGGACTGTTTTTAAGTGTGTGCATGTTTAAGACAGAGAGGATGACTGAAAGAATTTCTGGCATGATTACATCTTCTCTGCAATGTGTTTTTCTTCTGTTCTTAAAGTCTATTGACTTGGGTAGACCCTGGCTGTCCTCTCCTTATTGTCATATTGATCAGAGCCGCTGCTCTCCCCTCCCTCCTCTAAATATTCCCCGGACACACCACTCTCCTGTCTTTGACCTCCATCCTCATCGTATCCTTCTACTCTGCTGCTCTTCATCGTGGGCTGCACAATAAATCTAAATTTTATCGTAAAGGCAATGTAGCCTACTGCAATTTTCAAATCGAAGGAAGCGGAATATTTGTTAAAGGCTGTTAAAGGTGTTATTGTCGTGCTGCAGAGATGTCCTGGCCTACAGACTTAAAGAAAACATCTGTTTGCTACACATCCCGACAAAAATCACACCATAATCATTTGAATATGTTTTTCAATGAAGACAAGAACAATGATGTGAAAATGATCTTTCCCTCTAATATTGCAAATCATATCGCCAATACAATATTAGTCAAAATAATCACAATTAGGTACTTTTTCGAAATCGTTCAGCCCTATCTCCATCCAATACATACATACAAATAAAATTCTGTATCCTCTTCCCATCATCCCCTCATCCTCTGCTCTCCCTTTTCCCTCCTCCAGCACCTTCTCTGTTTTCCTCATCAGCTCAGTGAAGGAGAAATCAGTTTATGATGAGGGCTAGGGGACTATCTGCTTCCACAATAACTAGGCTTTATTGTAACTCACATAAAACTCTAAGAAAATGGGTTGTGGATGATATACAGTGCTGTACAGTGCGGCTTGCTCTGCATTCCCCCCCCTGGCTTATGTGTGTGTATGCACTGTATGTTTCTGCATGTGTGGTAAATGTTAGAGTGAAGCTGCAACTATTGATGTTGAAAAAATAACTGAGAGAGAAGGCAAAGGTGCAACAGAGAGATGGAGTGATCTTTAGGGAGGAAGACGGTTGAGTAGGGAGGGAAGGGAGCCATTAAATACTAACCCTTACTAGCCATAGCTTCCTGTCTCCCTCCATTTTCTCCCCCAATCACTCTCTTCTCCTTCTAATCAATGAAACTCTGAGGGACCATTGGATTCTTTTTTTTTTTTTTTTTTAAACTTTATTTTTTGGGGGCATTTTTCACTAATTTTTATGACAGTGGATAGAGACATGGAAAGGGGGAGAGAGAGAGAGTGGATGCGGAAAGGGCCACAGGCCGGATTCGAACCCGGGCCACCGCGGACAGGACTGAGACCTGTCATATGGGCGCCCGCTCTACCGACTGAGCTAGCCAGGCGCCCTGGACCATTGGATTCTTAATGGAGCTGCAGATTCAGACCCCAAATACCCCTGATGGATCCCCTCTCTGGATGGACACGCACACTCATATCCACACAAATCCAACTACTTTAAATGCCATCTGCCTTTGTAGTGGCATATTGGCAGACTGCATAGTGACAGTGCTTTCCGAGAGCATAAAAGGTATCTGCTTGAGCACTTGAACCCCTTTCATGGTCAAACCGTACTGAAAAGTGATCCACTCACACTCCGAGAACGAGTGTCTGGTGGGTGCTCTCCAGTGTATTTTGTAGTGATTCAAGAGAAAGGGCAGACAGACATCACAGAAAGATCTTACAGTGGGTGGCATGTGTGTGAGAGAGGGGGAGGGAGAGACAGACAGACGAGACAGAAAGAATGACAATACACATGAGAGAGTGAGCGAGCGAGCACGGCATTGCATCCTTGGCCTGCTTTCCAAAACATAATCTGACAGCGTGTCCACTTGAGCTACGTTTTCCTCTGCAGGAGAAAACCAAACAGACTCATAGAGGTGTGCTGTTCGCAGACAGCAAGTCTCTCTGGATCAGATCCATCAGCTCACTGACTTCAAAGAGGGAGAGAAATATACCTTGGCTAGCGTGGGCTCATCTACCACCAAGCGCACCCCTCACTGGAGAAGAGCAGGTCAAAGCTGCTGATGTTACCACAGGGAGCAGAGATACTAATCTGATTGGATGCGGAGCAGAGAGACGCTAATTTGATTAGACAGCAAGACAGAGGGTTGCGTTAGAATATGGAGATTCAGTGTAGGCTTTGAGCATATCACAGGCACCTCAACAGAATGAATTTAGCACACCATGAGTGTGCAAGTGTGCATGCCTTACATGTGAATAATAAAATAACTGCAGAATAGCTGGACTGACTCTGCAGAAATGTTAGATGTTTTGGTTCAAAAACAGTTGCGAATATGACTATAGTGAATGATTTTAAACATAAGTCACAAATGTAGTTAAGCTGTCCTATACCAAGTCAGACTCTCATCCTCATCAGACTCATTCAATTTTGTAGCAGGGTTTCTGCCGGTGTATTGCAAGCCTGGCGGCCCACCAGTTGACTCCCCTCTGGGCCTAATCATCTTGGATTTATGTATTTTTAAGATGTTTTTACACTAAAATATGTTATACAGGTAACAAACTCCTTTGAGGAATAACTCAGTGTGTAGATTGTGTGCTTGACGTTAGCGAGTGTTGGTGTGTGCGGTCGACAGCGAGAGACAGAGAGAGAGAGAGAGAGAGGAGGCGCATAGAGCACATTGTTTGTTTACTAGAAAGTTCATGCATATTTTGGGGTGACGAGACAAGACGGTTTTCCGCCAGCCTGGCGGTTGCCCATAACGTTAGGGAGTGTGCAGTCGAGAGAGAGAGTACGTGTGTGTCAGGAACAGTGTGTATGAAGTTAACAGTAATGTTGTAGCTGTGAACGTAGTAGTCCAGTGTGTACAGTTTAGTCTGTCGGTTAATAAATGCTAGTTCACGTGTCTTGCTTGTCTCCTGCAGATTAAGGGTGTTAGCCCCGCAGTCAGCGACAACGGCTCAGGCTCGCTCGCTTAAGGTGAGCCCGCTGTTGTCATTTTGGTGACAAGCCGCCCCTCCGAGTTTTGCTCAGCCCCTGCCAACACTTTGCTTCCGGTCCTAACAACTTTTCTGGCAGAAACCAGTTGAATCACTGCAATTTCTTATCAGCTGTGTCATTGTACACAAAGCTATGCTGGATAACGGTACTGCAGGCTATAGGTCTTGTCTCTAAGTTACTTAACTACTAAAAATAGACAGTGAAAATGATCTTTTAACCGTATATTGACATCATACCAGCAACATTACTACAGTTTCTATGTCTTTATATGTAGAATATGTCACTGAAATGAAAAAAAGTAAAAACAATAATTTTAACTCAACACTTCCTGTTTCCGTTTCCATCGTACAGGGCAATTGACTGTTGACAGAGCTGTCAGCAGCCTCGTAGGAAAGATGCTCCGTGTTGCCCTAGCATTTTAAAACTGAACTATGAACATGACTCACACTTTATTCCTCTGACTGGGTAGAAATGTTTTCTTTTCATATCACAGATGATGAGCAAAGTACCCCCACTGCCCGAAAAAGACAAGTGACACTTGAACTGAACTGTACATTACTGAGAAGTTACTTTCCCAGTAAGTTTTGAATGACTAATAGAACGTACTTGTCTTTTAGTTGGCTAGACTGTGTATGTGTGTATGTGAGTGACTTAGTTATGATGGAGCTGACATCCCCGGAAGACAGTGACCTAGCAATTGACTTACAGGCCATTTATACCCCATTCCTGTCAGAAGCCATTGGTGCGGATGTCACACAATCAGCAAGGGGTGTGAGTGTGTCGTAACAGTGTGTGCTGTAGCTGTCCTACGGCGGGACGAGGGTGGCGGAGCTGCAGGTCACTGCTATGGAGTGTTATAGCCAGAGGGAGGAAAGCAAACATACACACATAAAGAGATGAACATCTGCTGTGTAAGACCTGGGATAACCTGACAGGGGCTCCAACCAAGTGCCGTGTTTATTAACGTGAAGCATTTGGGATTTGCAATCTTCTTATCCAGCTGTGTCAAATATGAGCTTATTTTAAGTACCTTAAAACACATATTAGCTCTGGTGTGTTTATGTAGCCAGAACATGGATTAAACATCATATAAAGAGTTGTTTTGGCAACATGACTAATGTTAGATTAGTCTAAAAGGTTGAAATCCTGTCGTTTTTTTCTCATGTAATCACTGCTACCATCAGCCATTTAGCATGACCTGTTCATCCATCCTTCATCATTCCAGTATTAGCAAATGAATGAGGGAGAGCAGGGACAGGCTTTTAGAAAAGGAAGAGATAAACAAGTACCCAGAGGTGACTCTGGGTGAATTGTAATTCGAGGCTAATAATCGGAAGCTTTGCAGATAAGCTAAGTAGTCTGTTTCTGTTCCTATAAATGGTTTTCAGTAGGGATGACTGGAATTTACTGCTCTTTAACTCCCAATTACATAGAAACATGGAGTACATGAACAATTCAGAATTGTTTTTTTTTTACATTAGATCTTTAGCATTTTCTTTTCTGAATTAGCTTCTACAGTTTTACAAAATATCCCATGTATTTTTATTTGGAGAACCTTTGGAGGCTCATAGTGAGTTGGCAAAAATAAAATGCTATAAATGCCAGGAGCACCTCTGTACAACTAAAACAGCTCCTTCACTAATATTATTCTGATACTGATCCGGAGAAATATGAAATACAGTATGATTTTTTAAAAAAGGATAAAGGTTGATGAAGTCTCCGAGGGTTCAGCATTGGGTAACATCATTACTTACTCTGTGAATATTAAAATATATGGTGGATTTTAAACTATATGTAGTAAAACATAATGATCTAATGAATTATGGTTAAGGTGTGATTTAATCTGTCTTGAGGCTGCAGGGTCTCTATGATGGTATCACTTTACAGATATGAAATAAGGTTACAGTAAGCTGTGATAAAGGGTCATTATATCTGTAGCTTGCATGGCTGGTACGTATACAAGCCATCAAGGCTTATTACTTTGAATTAACCCTACCCCTTTAGTCATTTAGCTGCAGCTGTACTAATTCTGTCCCTCTGTCCCACTTGCTGACTAACCTTTTGCACTGCCAATAAACATTAAAGTGTACCGCCCTTAAACTAGAGGCCTCTAGTGTGGGATGGAGAGGAGGATGTTATGATGGTGAGCATCTGTGTTTGACTTGAATGAGGGCTGGAGCCTCTCTAACAGGGTTGGTTCCTCATTTATAAGGGCATCTTTCTATCCTAAATTATCAAAGCATCAAGTTAAAGTGGCAGTAAGCAGTATATTTTTGGCCTCTTTGGGCTAAGATTCCATAATAACATTTCAGCATATTGCAATTCAAGTGTTCTGAGAGAAAACTAGGCTTCTGCACCTCCTCATGGCTCTGTTTTCAGGCTTTAAAAAATCTAGCCCATGACGGGAGACTTTGGCCAATCACAGGTCATTTCAGAGAGAGAGCATTCCTATTGAGCGTTCCCATTGGCTGTGCTCCGGCTGGTGGGCGGTGCTTGGTATTTCCTCTACAGATCTCAACATGGCTGCCGGGTCACAGCTAAACAGTACACTACAAGATGTTTCTGAAAACATTTGAGGAGAGAATTAGGGTTTACAGTAACAGAATATTGATGCAAATTTGATCAGCGCTGCCTAGTTTGACCGTTCGGTCGGAGTTCGCAAGTGATTCACAGGCGGCTCACAGACGGCAGGCTCCAGATCAGCTCTGATTGGATGTTTTCTTCCGGTCTGTGAAATCCTGCAGATGCCGTTAGGAGCACCAGAGGACACAGAGGCACATGTCCTACATCCTACTGTCAGGATATAGTGACCGTTTTATAAAAATAATTTTTGTGAATCATATTTGCTCCATTTCTACCCACTGTAGCTTTGATCTAGTTTTACCACCCCCCCTCCTATTTTGGAGGAAAAACGCCTAAAAGGACATACCCAAATTAAATGGTCTTTGAAGTCAGTATAAGAGGAAAAATGTATCTGCCTAAAATAAGAATAAAACAAACTGTTTAAATAACTGTCTGTGGCTTTATCTGTATAGGTAAAGGACAGTAGAGGGCTGTGAGCACATCGGTGAACACCTGTTTCAAATTTGAAGAAGATAGCACATAAACATAACCATTCTACAGTGTTTTTTTTCATGAAAAGATCCAATGGTCTGTACCATTCTTGTGAATGGGATATCTCAGGAACACCTCGAGGGAATTTCTTCAAATTTGCCACAAACCACACTTGGACTCAAGGATGAACTGATTGGATTTTGGTGGTCAAAGTTGAAAGGTCAAGGGGATCAGGAGGTAGTAAAGGCCTTACCTTTTCTGTAGCGGCTAACTCTATTTTAACATCCACTTGTAAGGTCGGGTGTTATCCATTTGTAACTTCGGCCACTGAAATGTTGTAAGATCCTACTTACAGTGGTCCTCACGACTTTGGACAATGTGTGCTTAGGCTGCTCTTGTGCAAAATATATAAGAATTGAAAGAAAACCTATGCTCCTTTTGCAAAGATGAGGACTTTCTGGATCCTGCAATACCAAATATGTTCATGATAAGTGAATAGTGCCTATGGGGAAAGATGGGAAGGAGAGGAGACCGCAAAGGCGTCCTCGGGGAGTTGAAGAGTTTAAATCTGAAGTGAGTCCTTGCAGCTGCAAAAAGTAATACGTTTATTAGGTGAATGGTATATTCAAAGTCAACTGTCTGTTTCATTTTGTATGCAATTCAAACTTACATTTTCACCATTGAAAGAGTTTGTAAAGTTAAAATAACGCTTTGATTTGATGGAAAGTACCGCATGCCTAAAGCAAGGATTTAGTTGCTAACCTCAGCCAGCTTCACTATCTTTGTTTGGCTGAGACAGACCAGAAGCGAAACTGAGATGGATGGGCTCCAGACAGCTCCAGACACACACATACATACAGATACAGCGCACACACACACAGACGCGCTAATCTGCTCTCTCAGAACCACTCTGTATTGTTGTAAAGCACAAATGCCATCCATACAGAGAGTGTGTGTGGGAAGAGGCAAGACTCCATTTCTTTGTTTTTCCTCTTCCAGGCGAACATGTCAATCCTTCGCTCTAAAGAGAGAGCGCGTACGTCGTATATGTGTATGTGTGAATGTTAAAACAAGGGTGGGTGTTTAAATGTCAGATCCCATAATTGCATCACTTGCTTACTGTCTCCCTGAGCCCCGAGTAAAGCTAGCTCTGTTTTCTACAGAGCCTACGCACACTAAGTGCAAACATTCTCCTCCATCTACTGCGTGCATCACAACCAGTGTGATGTTGGCAACTACAATCCCCATGATGCTGTGCTTTTCCTCTTTGTGGAGGGGGAGAAAGAAGAAATGATTTTGCCAAACTTCTGTGTTTGTGTAATGTGTAGTATGTTTGAGTAACAATCCAACATGAATAGTGGATGAGAGAGACGGTAAAGAGGCAAAGATGTGAGCAGAAAATAAAAGCAGAGAGAATGGGATGTAGAGATGCACCGATACCGATACCGGATCTAGATATCGGGCCGATACTGACTCAAATAGCTGGATCGGGTATCGGTGACATTGAGGCCGATCTATTAAATTCAATTCTATGTTTATATACTATATGCATTATATACTGGAATTTTAATTCCTGTCTAAGTTTTGACCAATTTGTTGCTGCATTAAAAAGGTTTACACCTGAATTGTAATTCCTGTTAATTTTAAGATTTTTTTTGCCAAGTTGCTGTTGTACGATATATTATCTTAATAATGAATAACAATTCACTAAATTTATATTTATCTATTTATTTGTTACATTTTGTCTAACAAAGATTAGAAAGCAATGTTTAAGTCAAGCCTGATGTTGCCTTACACATAAAAGAATGATCCCAGGGACTTCCACACAGTGAGGCCTACAGCTTATTAATTAAACACTGGTATCGGAGCGGTACTTGGTATCAGCCGATACCCAAAGCCAAGGTATCGCTATCGGGACTGAAAAAGTCTGATCGGTGCATCCCTAATGGGATGTATCGTTCATATGCCGCGTTTTTGCGCACTCAAATCCATTGTTGTCAATGTAGACGTGCAGCAGGCGTGCTCAAATGCAGGAGCGAAGCCTTCGCCATGTGCAAGCATTCCCAAGCTCCTATTTTTCAGGGCGCGACGGCTGCGCTCCGAGATAAAAATTAATTAAACTTTTGGAACGCTATAGCACTCACCGCATGTCATGTGTCAAAGAACAACCAATCACAGCCGGCAGATATCATTTCTTTCTTCCGTTAATATCAGTCTACTCTAAATATATGGAGAAGAAGTTAATCATTTCAGTGCTTTGTTTAGATTTTGGTTGCTTAGTAACAGTATAGACGCGCCAGGAGCGCAACATCCGAAGCACCTTGGATAAAAGGATGAAAGCGGTACGGCTGGTGTTTTCTGCGTGTTTTTAGACGCGACATGTGAATGGCCCCGTAATATGTGTGTATTTATGTACAGTATGAACACATGCATGGATGTTCTTCAGGCTGGAGCCCATTGGAGCCGTCTCTGTGTCTAACAGCTCAAACATTGTTATAATTTCACTGAACATTGAGCATTTCTGTAATCAGTAATCAGTAGCTATAGTATACGTTTCAAACCAAGTTAATTATAAACATTAACTAGGATTTTTCCAGATGTGAGCTTGTGTTCAAAAATGAAAATGCACGCTTCCCCTGCAACTTGGATAGGAACAGTTGTCTTCTCGTGTTAAGCCAGTTGAATCTTGGCATCCGCTGAGCAGATGTTCAGTCTGTCAGTTATCCATGTGTTAATATCTAGGGAGATTTTCCTGGAGTGTGAGGATCACTGTTCTACTTGGATAGGCCCAGCATTGCTGATAAGGCCATCTGATCAATAGTAGTCTGAAGCAGACGCTTAAACATTCATTAATACTCTCACTTTAATATTGATTTCTTTCCCCAGAGCTGAAAATGGCCTGCGGCCACAGACTTGTAGTCTCTACACAGTACGTCAACCACAAAAGATGGTTATTTAAGTATGAAATATCACAGTTTGAGCACGGATGTATTATGTGTAGTCCCTCTCGAAGTGAAACAGGTGTCACAGTCTTGATTTGTAAGATACCCAGCACAGTTGTGATAAGAAGATTTATTGCAAGCATAAACTGCTGCAGATGATTACAGTGGAGGATATGATTTATGCCTCCTTCATTGAGGCAATCAGCATAATTTCCCTTGGTGTGACACACTAACACGCAGATGAATATTCAAACGCATACACACACACACAGACACAGAGCCACATGTGGGCACACACGCATGCCTAAATGCATGTGTATAAGAAGATACACAGCATGCATGCACACAGAGCAGTTGCTATAATGGTGTCATACTGTGAGAGCTGCTCAGATCATATCTCCTTCCAATACTCCCTTCTGTGAGGAGCTCTTTAAATATGTACCTACCACCCGAGGCTCCAACAGGTAAACACCAAACACAGAAGCACACACACACATGGGCACACACACACACACACACACACACACACACACACACACAAACAGGCACTCAAAATACCTTTGTGAACTTCAAATATTTTAGGAATTTGAGGAAATTGTCTTTGTTTTGTTGCAGTAGTGTTTCATCTAAAAGGATTAACTAAAGTTTCAGTGCAGATTGATTTTCTATAATTTATAAGGTTGTCATCATAGACACTCCTGCATTACCATTCTCTTAATATGTTTTCATCTTTGCTCTTTGATTTTGGTTTATTTACAGCTTTTTGATCATTAAAAGAAATATTTTCTAGCCAGTAAACTTTCTTTGCAGATTGCTATTCATTGTTATTGTACCGGTAGCCTCGCATAGTCAGACCTGTTGGTGCTGCGTCAGTGCTAAAGAAAGGTCTGGCTCCACACATGATCATTCTGCCAAAGGGGGGAAAAAACGCTCTGGCTAGTTTGTATTTCTTTAAACCAATCACAATGGTCTTGGGCGGCGCTAAGCACAGGATGCAGTGATGGTGACCTTGCAAAATAGAAAACCTATTGGCATTAAGATTATCCTGCTGACGTCGCTGTCGTCACTGACATTGTTGAATCAGAGATAGAGGACAAACTTATTGTGGCCGTTTGCAGGCTCCCAGAGCAACAATAATACCTTGTATTTGTAAAGAAACCGGACGAAACTCTGTTTATTAATGTATGTGTATAAACCATAGACTGTCTATGGTATAAACAACAATATCGCTGCCGTATTTACACCTAGATGACGTTATGTTGAGTGTTGATGGAGCAGCTACAATGTTAGCACCTGGCACTGATCGATCCAAACAACATTCAGAAAACAAGCATTTTAAAGGTTGTTTGCTTGTCGTCTTGTTGACAGATCTGACAAAGCATGAATTCAGACTTTTTACAAATCTGCATTATTATGTAGTTATTTTGGCATCCTTTTGAAACGTTTATTGCAATTAAATCACAGCACAATATGTTTATTTTGGGTTCACCGCGCAGTAGCAACGTGTGGCTTGCTAGATACAGTCAGGCCAATGGCACTGTATGTGAATCCAGCTCGATGAAATTCACAGAGAACCGCCGGGTGATGTTATTAATCCAGAAACGGCGGCATTTGGTTTTCCTACATATCTGGGACTTCCACAACATGTGCAAAGCAACAACAGTGTTTGATGTTGGAGTTGGCGGAAAGAAAAGTTGTTGTGATCTATGGAGACCAGCCCCTTCTCCTCTCCAACGTGTCTAGAGCGAGTACCGCGAATGAACACAAATGATCCCGGCGGTCCAACTCGTGCGAGTAAAGCATGCCGAAAATTTGCTTCGACCTTGGTGTGAATACGACATTATAGCCACAGTCTACATCCGTTGAGTCACACTATTTTCCTGGAAGAATGAACTTCGACCCAGTTTTAACCTCGAATATGATTCCCAGTTCCCTACAATCTAAAATATCCACCACAGCGTTTCGCTGGGGATTAAGTTCTTTGCTTGATGAGCGTCCTCCTTCTTTTTTTGAACCAGTCATGACTTCTATTTACAACATGTGTCATCTGACCGTACAAGTTCCAGTGTCGTTAAGCAAACTTTACATGCTCATCGGAGACTTGGTGACCTAACTATCAGCAGAAGCTCTGCAACTTTGATCCCTGAAAAAGTGTTTTAACTCATGAACTGTCCTACTTATTATGTACCAAAGCAGTATGCTCATATCCTCTTCCAGACAGGTTCATTACATCTCCAGTCATTTCACTTTTCTTAGCTCCTAATTTAAAAGCGGATATTGGCATTTTCAAACATTCATTTGCACCCATTTTAGCCATACCCTGGAATATGGGAGAGATTTTGTTTTATCTGGTTTTTAAATTTGTGTTCTTTTTATTTTTCTCAGAAACTCAACACCCACTCTGTGTATTTGTTTCCTCTATCCTCATTTCCTGAAACAAATCCGTTTCTTGATGAAAGCAATAAAGTTCTGTTATTATTCACATTTCTTTCTTTGTATTCTCAATTCCCATGTTTTTACACATTTGACTTATTTCCAACATCTACATAAATTCAGTCCCCCTGTAGACGTTTTTCTTTGCATTTTGCAAAACGGGACCTCTCTCTTGATAAAATTGAAAGCACCAATAAACATTGTATTTTATTGACCATTTATTTCAGTCTGACATCCATAGCCATACTAACATAATATTTAAGCACAGAGGGACCATATTCCTGATCTGATTTGGCAGCATAATGGCCTCATTGTTGTTTATTTCGCAACAAAATATCTGTCTTGTTTTTCAGTGCAGAGCTTGATTTTTATCATATAATATAGTATGTTGTAATGTAATTTCACTTCAGTCGTTGTTGCCAGTTTACTTTTACAGTACAGTGTTTTCCCCTAGATCAACTGTCATGGAGAGGTGGTGGTTTATAAGGGACACAGATAATATGTTTTATACTTCCTGTGAATATAATCCAATTAATCTTATTTCCATATATGTATTTGTATATAATCTGTGTTAATACCGTTTTTGGAAAAGCGGGCATAGTCACGTGTATCCTGGGCCGTTTCAATGCCTTCAACGGCTGGCTTTACCGCAGACTTTTACTTGGTTAGCTCCTGTTCCTCTCAGATGGTCCTGATGCAGCGCATGCATCTGCTTGGCCACCAGATTGATGGTGTTTGTCTGTTTCAAAACAAAAACTTAAATAAAGTGCGTCTTGCCACAACTTTGCATGCTACAACTGAAGTGAAATAATGCATGGTCATGGAAAGATAAAAACTATGGAAAGATGAACAATCTTTTACGCAGAAGTAATATCACAACATTCAGAAATACAATACTTGAACTAGGGCTGTCACGATCCCAGATTTTCACTACTCGATTATCGTGGCCAAAAGAATTCACAATGACGATATTATCGCAATATCTATAGAAAATTTGAAATAATAAAAAAAAATGCTATCAGTGAAATTCATCTTCAACTTTGTTTATTGTGCGTTTTGTCTCTTTTTTGGCAAATTAATTACACTCAAAATACGATTGTAGGGAGAGTCTGTAATCATATAAAATGATTTAAGAGGCGCTGGATTATTTACACTATATTATCATATATGTATTTTTAATGATAAATGATATCAATATTTCATTTTGAAATATCACGGTTATCAATACCGGTATATCTTATATAGCCTTAATTGTCAAGTTTATCTATTAATATCTATATATTTATTTATTGTTATAGGCTTAATGGTAGGGGAAACACCGCAGTATTGAAACGTTAGTTCTTTCCTCATATTTTGTCTTTACCGAGGGCGTAGTCGCCAGCCTGACAACATACAGAAAACACATCACAAAAAAACACACACACGCATCTTTTTTGTCTGTCCAGCTCAGTTGTGTAGATTCATCCCTTTGGCCTACGGACGTGTAGGAAAAGAATGTGTCCAGCTAAGTGCTGAGGCCAGCACTATCTGGAACGGAGATGGCCTCCTCTCCCTGGCTTTTGACTGATGTTCTTAATGAGATACTCTGTTTTGGCTAAATGGTCAAAGCTTTTATTTCCCTGGTGTGCTGTTGAGCTTGTTTGTACATGGCCGCACTATTTCATGATTTTATATGGGTAAAATTACACTGGTATTTCATTGAGCCTGTCCACCCTCCCGATCAATCATCCCATCATCCTGGTACAGTCGTACAGTGTTTGTGTCACGCACACACAAACACACACAGACATATACACACACACACCATAAGTCATCTCAACATGTTTATGGAAGCACTTGGATCAATAGGCAGCCAGCCTCTGGCCATCAGGGATCAATACTGCAGCACATAGTGAGGACACAAGTCAAGAACAAAGCTGCACCACAATACACACAAGCACACAAACTGCAGACACATACAGTACAGTGCAAACAAACAAACACACACACACAGAAACACACTGCTGCCATGACCAGTGAATGATTGCTGTAGTGCTGGGGACTGTGTGATAAGGGATCCATTTGGAGCTAAACTCAGTCCTGGCCTCCAATGATCCAGAGGGCAGACACATATGAAAGGAAGAGTGAACTGTAATGCATCGCTTCCATATATCATTTACACAGTGAACAGATGCAGAGATGTAGTTTGCATTCATATTTAAACATTTTATTCATCCGGAAGAAATGGAAAAGTTGGATAATTATGCTATATGATGAAATATTTGCTAACAACTGGTGCCTGCTCTGAGTAACTTAAACCATTCTGCTTTTTTAGCCACACTAGCGACATGGCTCTAGGGATGGCAATGTCAGTCTGTCAGTGACGGATCAGTGCCGATACTTACATTATTAAGCAGATCAGGTATCGGCCATGTGTGACAGATCCACATTAAAAACAGTTTCTTTCTGAATGAATTGTAATAACTTTGGAGCTACCTTAACTTATCATCAACATCACAATTTTTTTGTTTATCCAGTAGTGCCTAGTACGGGTGGTGGAAAAATCAATACAGCATAGTATCGCAATATTTTGCGTAGCAATATTGTATCGATACACAGACGTCAAGTATCGATCTTTTATTATATAAACTATTAGCCTCTTAACAATCCTATGGCCCGCCGGTGGGCATGGCCTCTATTCTGTATCACAGATGTTGTAGCGGGGTCGGTCTTAGAGCTAGCATGAAGATACTGTTATCTTATGAAACTAGAACATCTAAGGTATAATTGGTACCAACCAGGTCATTGGGAAGAACGCTAAATAACTCCAAAGTTAAGCAAATTTTGGGGAGGAAAAACTGGCATGGCCATTTTCAAAGGGGTCCCTTGACCTTTGACCTCAAGATATGTGAATGAAATCTCTGCGATGCACTGTGAGTGAAAACTGCGTCTTATTAGATAAAACAGATGTTGAAAAACTGCGTAATTTGCAGTTGAAAAAAGGTAATAAATTGCAATGTATCTTATCGCAATACTCAACATATCGCAAAATGTTTAAAATCGCAATAAGATCATAACGTAATTATTTTTTTAAATACATTTTTAGCAAACACTTTTCAGGCTTTTGGAGTCAAAACCTAAGCTGTAGCTCAATGTGAAGTCAAGTTGAGGAAGCTGAGTTTTCTCTGAAACGACTTTATGCCACAGCTCTCTGTTGGCTTATAAATAGCACAACAAACCTCACCAAAATGTTTACCTGACTTAAAATGAGAGGCAATTTGTCTTCTGGAAACCAAGCGTGCTGTTTTGTAGAAGGGGGGGTGGGAGGAGGTCTTGGTGGAAGGGAGGGGAAGCAGGAAAATATACTGGGAAAAAAAAAGCAATTAGGAGATAGAGAGGCAAAAGGAAAAAAAAAATCTATTTTGGACAATTTCAAACAAGCTTGTCACAACAGTGCCAGGGGACTCTAGCTGTCTGTCTCTCCACGTTGATACGCGTGAGCACACACAGTCATGTACACACACACACACACACACATGTCAGTCTGTGTGAGTCTCTGTGACAGTAAGATCAGTCTGCACCCCACAGGCTGTAACCCCTCGAAAACCTTCTCAAAACGCTTTAATTAAAACGTCTCCCACAATTACAGCACATCCCGATGCTTTGACCTTCACACCTCCCGTGAATACTGTGTCATACAATGTCTCTCTCTCTTTTCTCACACACCCACACACACACCCACACACACTGTTGCTGTCAAGTCAGAATTTAGCATTTTTGTGTGCGCAAAGTGTTGTTTTGATAATTAGCCTGTTTTATGCCAGGTAAATTTAAACCGCCTTCAGACCAACATGACTCCCTGACATTTGTGTTTGAATGTGTGCACTGCTAGGTCAATGTGATTATGGAATTTCAAATTACTTCGAGTAAAATGAAAAGATATGCAAGTGCAGTGAAATATTATTTTCATAGTTTTGCCATCATTTGTATTGTGCAAAGATCGTATCACCAACCTAATTGCTGCAATGTGGGAACTGACCTCAAGATATGTGAATGAAAATGGGTTCTGCGGGTACCCACGAGTCTCGTCTTTACAGACATGCCCACTTTATGATAATCACATGCAGTTTGGGGCAAGTCATAGTCAAGTCAGCACACTGACTCACTGACAGCTGTTGTTGCCTGTTGGGCTTGAGTTTGCCATGTTATGATTTGAACATATTTTTTTTATGCTAAATGCAGTACCTGTGAGGGTTTCTGGACAATATTTGTCTTTGTTTTGTTAATTAACTTCCAATAATACATATATTTGCATAAAGCAAGCATATTTGCCCACTCTCATGTTGATAAGAGCATTAAATACTTGACAAATCTCCTTTAAGTTACATTTTGAACAGAGAAAAAATGTGCAATTAATCACAATTAACTATGGACAATTAGGCAATTAATCGCGATTAAATATTTTAATCGATTGACAGCCTACTTACTTTGTAATTATATACTACTTAATAATACATCATAGTTTATTAGTTGATTTATATTTTGTTTTAAGAATCTGAATCTGCCAAGTAGCTAGTAACTTATATTGTCAAATAAATGTGGTGAAGTTAAAACTAAAATATGCCCTTTGAGATGTAGTGGAGTTAAGTATAAAGTTACATAAAATTACCTCAAAATTGTACTTTGCTAGGCCTACAGTACTTGAGTAAATGTACTTAGTTACATTCTACCGCTGCTAGAGCACACAATTGTTTAGAGCAGAATGTTCTTCATAATCAAGCCTCTTAATATAGCTCTCAAAGTGTACCAGACTGATGCATTTAACTTATAAATGTACAACATTTTAACAAAACGTGTCTGCGGTTGAGGCGGGATAACGGTGTAACAGTCCTGCTTTGAACAGGCTTTGTAAAGGGGGTTTGGAGACACAGCTCAGAACTCCGGTGAGGCCATTTTAGCGGCGCGTTGAGAAGTTGTCTCGCTGGTTTTGCATGTGATCGGCTCTTCTGTTCGGCCTTTATAGAGACCACCGATCAAACTATTTAGAGCGAATATCAGCTGATAACGACCGGAGCGCCCTTACCTCAGGGCACTTGACTGAGATTGCGGTTGCATTATCCAGCACAGTGCAAACTTAAGTTGAACAATGTGCTGCTGCGTTTTGCCTGTTCAGCGCTTCTCTGTGTAGCAATAACAGAGCAATAGAAGAGACTCTCACATATATGGATATCTAAGATAGATGCATTTGAATCAGAAAACAGCCATAGGCTATAACACTAACACACATATAGTACAATACACACATATGAAAACACACACACACACAGGGCAGCTTGCAGCTCGCTGTGCAGTAAAAGATGGACATGATGTGCTGGGGACTTATCTGAAATGGGGAATGATGATGCCGGCCAAGGCCTATGATTGGTTATCCCATTTAGACCAAAGCCTGTGATTGGTTGTCTTATCGGACTGGCTCCCATCATGCATCACGTAGATTCATCTGTTCCTCCGGGTCTGCTCAAGTAGGACCGATCCATCTCTCCCTCCGTCCTCCGTCCCTCCCATAATCTGTCCTCCCTTCATCTTTTCCCTCATCTCATTGCCCTCACTGTATCACCCGTCCCTCCCTAGCTTTATGTATCTATCTCATCACCATCCGTTCAGCTGCTCTTACTTATCCCTCGCTCTTTCGCCCTTCTGCTGTTCCCCATCCTCATTTACTTACTTTTCTCCTCCTGCTCTATATACCTTTACAATCATCTTTCACCCGTATCCCTCATTTCCTTCCAGTTCTCCCCTCCTCCTCTTCTTCTTCTTCTCTGCCACCTCTCCTCCTTTTCCTGCGCAACTCATTTTCCCTCTGCATGCTGATAAAGTGAAGGGATGATTATGTGGGGCCATTTATCAAGGGTATGTTTTATCAGCAGCGGAGACCACAGCAGGGATAAAGGGTGGTGGAAATACGATTTAGATAGAGATAGGAAATAACGGCCGAGGAAATATGGCGGCGATGGAGTAGTAAGAACAGTGAAGTACACTTATTTTATTTCACTTTTTTCCTGTGAAACTATCTCACTCTGCAATCGCTGACATATTTATATCAGTCAACAAAACGTCTCTTCTACCTCTGCTCTAAACACTAAAGATTCACCTACTTTTATACAGTGCTTTGATTTCAACTTGAGAAGAACGCAGCAGGAAACTCGGTAGGGAGCGAGCGAGCGTTGTGTTTTCGTGTGTGTCCATTGCCTCACTCTCTGTCTAGCTGTACATTTTTTCTGGCTTCCTCTGGTAATGTGTATCGAGGGCCTATCCATCTCCTCCCTCCCCGCTCTCTCTCTCTTCTTCCTATCTGTTTCTCTCCACATCCCTTCCTCAATCTTGTTGCCTTCGCCTGTATCTCTCGTCCCAGCGTTGCTTTACAGATCCATCTCTCTGTGGCACTGTCGCTCTGCACAGCTTTTTTTTTTTCTCGCTACTCTGGTTTAGCTATCTCAGAGATGCAGAGGCACCCCTGCTTTTCCAACCCATGTTCTTATCCTTCTTTCTCCCTCTCTTTTCTCTTTCTTTCCTTGTTTCCTTCACTCCCCCCCCCTTTTTCTGTCTCTGTCTCTCTTGGGAGCGTTGTTATCAAAAGCGATAGTTCACTTGCTGAAAATAATAAGCAGCTCCTTTTGAAGTCTGCGATGGCTGTTTGACGTCTCCGTGGTGTTTCATGCAGATATTGCCTCCATTTGTGACGGGGATAAACAAAAGATTAAACTTATTTTAAGGTCAGTCTGTGTGTGTGTGTGTGTGTGTGTTTGTGTGTGTGTGTGTGTGTGTGCGTGTTTGTGTGTGGCAAGTCAACCCCTCAGGGTCCGCAGTGGCCTCCTGTCACCTTGCCAATCATATCAGTTAGGTGTGTTCTGATAACCTTATCTCTGCCTGAGCTCTGCATAGCCATAGGGTTGCCCCGCCAACACACACAAACACACACACACACACACACACACACACACACGCACGCACGCACGCAC